>JABUQX010039424.1:0-5000 GCA_015478945.1 Trachelipus rathkii
CATATTTTAAAACCATTGTTTGCGTCTATGCGAACTCCCCCTTGCTTCTACCAAACTTGGATAGCTGCACCTTTCTCGCTTGAATAAGGCCGCTATTAGGCGTTAATAGCGCGCCAACTATCGTGGCAGCAACGACCCAGCTCTGATACTTATAATACTAATATATAGTAATATTCATATACTACTCATAGATATATATTCTACTTTACTTATTTAATTATATATATAATACTATAATAGTATTAATATACTATTATATAATATATATATTATATAATATATATATATACTATATAATATATATATATATATAATATTAATGTATGCAATAATATTTACAATTCAACAATTTCAAATAAAATTGGACTTAAATTTTGTTCAGTTGAATGCATATTTGCATAGCTTTGTCATATAAAATGAAAACGAAAATTCGCTTATTTTATATATTATATTATATTTATATATATATATTCTATATAATTATATATATATTATTATATATATATATAGGATATTATATATATAATTTATATATACTTAATTATATATAGTAAGTACTATATATAATATATACTTCATACTTATATTATATATATAATCATATTTATAACTATACTATAAGTTAGTTTTATATACTACAGTATATATACGTTTCTAGTCTGCAGACTCTATTCAAATTATAAGCAGTTTATACGTGAGTATTCCTTCAGTAGATAATAGCTATTTTTGTGCTTTCCCATTACATAGACTTTTTACATATTAGAATGGAAAAATAAAAGAAAAATAAAATTCAACAAAATTATTAAAATTCATAACAATACCTGTAAGAAAAATCGCACGATTAAAACAGGTTGCGGAGTTTACAACTTGCAGGGGATTACACCCTTGGGCTGGTGTCTTGCAGCTTCGCTCCTTTTTATTCCGTGGAATCTAATAATGATATATATATAAGCGTATAATATATTAATATATTATATGCATATATAAATAGTAATATATAATATATATACATATATATATATATCTATATATATCATATAATATATATATATATTATATCTATATATATGATATATTAAACCTTTACTAGTTAGGAAGAATAGGCTATGGTTTCAGTTCTAGTTTAGGTTTAAGGTAAGCATCTACGTGAGGTACGTTAGATTAGGACTTTAGTTATCTAGTTATCGTTACGTTTCATTAAAGTTGCAGCAAAAGGTATAACATTATTATTATTCCCGAACCAATATTTCGGAATTATTAAAATGAAACTTTAATGGCTATAGCTACTTCTAAATATTTAAACTTACGTAGATTATCATATACTATATTATTATAATATTCTGATGAATTATATATATAATATATAGTAAATATATATATATTATATATAAATTAGTATAATATCCGTTATAACTACTTATTATTATATATAAATAGTTTATATATAGATGATATATATATATATAATTATATATATATATTAATATTATACTAATTAATATATATAGTATTATTTATTTATATAGTCTATAGTATATAATTGTGGTAAAGAATCTTAACAGTTTTAACAATCCATAATATTGAACTTATTAAAATGTATTAAAACATAGTATATTTATATACTACTAATATATAAGTATATAGTATATTATCTCATAAATTAGTATTATTACTATTATATATATATATATTTCTATATTATATATAATATTATATATAATATATATATTAGCTTATACTATTATATATATATATTATATATATACTATATATAATATATATATTATTATTATTTAATATATATATTTTTTTATTATTATATATTATATATATTATATATTTATATTTATCATATATTATATTTAAAGTTAAGTTACTTTATAATATATATATATATATTCATACACGTATATATATAATATATACTAATTATGATATATAGTATATACATACATTATATATATTATATATATAATATTATATATATAATATATTATATAGTATATCTATATTTACTATTATATATATTATTATATCAGTTATAGTATCATATATTATTTAGTTGATACTACATATCGGTATATTATATATATATATATAATATATATACTAGTTATATAATATATATATATATATATATCTATACGTTATATATAATATATATATATATATATTATAATATATATGTATGATATTACATAGGGTGGCGTTATTTCGCTTAAAGTTTAATCGCGATAATGTTATCGCGCCAACACGCGTTTTCGGGTTAACTGTTTATTCCGATTATTAGATCTTTTTACCGATATCGATAATCTCGCGATACAATTTTTGTTCCAATTTAATCGATAACTATGCGAGTAATTATCGCGATAACGGCTTTTTCGGGACTTATTGCTATCTCGATAAAATTCTTATATCAATTAATGGGTATCGCGAATACTTTTTGTTTCTATATAAATATATATATATATAGTAAATAATATTATATATTATTTATACATAATGTAGTATATATATATATAATATTATATTATATATATTATACTATATATATTATATATATATATATATATATATATATATATATTATATATATATATTTATCGTTATAAGCTATATATTACTATATATCGTTATATATAATTATAATTAAATATATCTTATATATATTATATATATATTATATATATATAGTATATATATATATATTATATTAATATATATAAATATATATATATATAATATATATTATATTAATTTATTAGTACTATACTTATTTATTTATATAATATAAATATATAATATATTCATATATATTTATATTTACTAACTATTATTATATATTATAGGTATTATATTATGTTAGTATAATCTCGCTAATAGTATTAATTATATATATAAATAATATATTTATATTATATATTATATTTATTATATAATTATATATATATATCTATCTTGACATATGTCAGAAATTGCTAGGGTAATAAACAAAATATTAGCGAGAACGTTATTTTCAATTCTTTATAATCTTTTTACTTTTTAGCTATAGCAGAGTAATGATTCCATTTTATAACTCACTAGTTTAAATAATATCATTCTTTTTCAATTTCAAGGCATGGCACCATCGTCCGATTGCATGTCTGGAAATCAAATCAAGGGGAAAGTGCTATCTTGGGAATGCCTATCCCCACCCTCATTGTGACTAAAAAAAAGCAGGTTGACCTTAAAAGACCAATGCCAATCTCTACCAGTTCTGCCGACCCTACTGAGATTCTATTGAGTTGTCAGGAAGGCTATGTCGGCCCGGAGGCATTCCTCCCCGTTTGTTTGAGGGAGTGTGCCCTCCAGAGCTGGCCCCTGTCCCTCAGTTCAACTCTACTCTTATGCTAATACTAGTACATTTCCTACAGGTGCTGGATAAGCGCGCTATAATGTTCCAGGCCATTCCGAAAAAGGGCAGCCGCTCTGATCCCTATCTCAACTATTCGTCCCTATTATGCTCTCACTGGTATTCTATCACAAGATCTATGAAACTCTTCTTAAACTCCTCATTTCCTGGATCATCTGGAGTCATCATTCCTTCTTATCGATCATTCAGTACTGAGGCTTTTGGACGCTCGAGGTCAAACTGGTGACAATACTATCACTTATACATTACTGATTTATGCGTTCTTCTGCCCTAGGGACTAGATGGGGAGTCTTGGGTGGTGGTGTCGACATAAATTCAATGTCATTTGATACGAGTATGGCTAATGCGTTGCTAACTCTCTAAGCCCCCTTCCTTTGGGTTTACCTCCTTCCTCTTTAGTCTTACTCTTGTCGTTTAATCTCTTACTGGTCGACTCCATACAGCTAAAACTCGTTGAATAGGAGCGACTTCTTCCTCCTTTCCTGTTTATTGTGGTGTGTGTTCCACAAGGTTCTGTTTTATCTCAACTCTTTAATCTACTCTTTTTCATCGTCAACGATCTCCTCAGCTGTAATTCTAACTCTGTTCACTCTTTTGCCGATGACTCAACTCTTCCCTTCATTCTTCAACTCATTTTAAATCTGCTCCCTCTTTTGCATCTAGAGTTGCCTCTAGTCCTTCAGCTTTCCTGATCTATTCTTGCCTCGCCACTGGATGGGATTTCCCCGGTGGGGCCGGCCGAACGAACCTTTGAATAAAATTTCATCTCTTTTCGAAAACTAACTTCTTCATCTCCACCTCAAAACACACTTCCTAACTTTCCCTATTTCTTTCGACGGTTGCTAACGTCTCACTGTTAAAAAAATAAACATTGTCTTGGTTACCTGATATAACAACATAAAATATTGTCCTTGGAAACCATCTATCACTAACTACGGTTGCTTAAGGTGAGCCTCGAGAAACTGGAGTTTAGTTCAGCCCGCTAGGCGGAATTTTTTCTCTTCTGCTACAGCTACCCTAGTTTAAATATATACTAGGGCCTTATTCGCTTTCCTCTATTCCTGGAGGTACTGTTGTCACATTTTACTGGGGAGGCGCAGGGAGGAGTTCCGAAACTCCACTTCTATTGGATAGATTTTGAGTTAAAAGAAAGAGGTACTAATCTAACTTGTCCCCTACTTCTAAACTCATCGTGACCCTCTATTGATGGCGGAACTGAACTTGAGGGCGCACTAACTCTTTTTCTTAGTATCTACTGAACAGGGTAGGATGGCTGCCGGGGGAGGTTGGCCGCCTTCGCATTATAATCCACTCGTTCCCATCGTGCGTCGCGCTCCGTAAATACAGGGAGTGCCTAATGACTCTTCACGCATCGATTTTTGCAAGTGAGCATTTGGAAAATCCATGACTCGGTTTCGTTTGATGGTGTCCTCCTCTCTTTCCAAGGCCACTCTCTGTTCTGTGGACACTGCCCTTGCATCTTCCTGTTTTTCCTTCTCGCTGTATACACTTAGTCTTTGCCTCTCTTTAAAACTCAACGTCTGCGCTTACCCTAAGAGATTAAAGTTTTGGACCGGTCTTGGTCTGT
>JABUQX010039424.1:15000-17500 GCA_015478945.1 Trachelipus rathkii
AGATGGGAAATTTGAGAACCCAAAAGAAGCCTTTTTCCTCATTGGAAATGTACGTCCTTTTATTAATATTCATTATATATTAATTCTCATTCAGAATTTCTAATTTGTAAACATTAAGGTTCTTAACCTTACTAGATGTCACAAGATGTTTATTAATTTATTATATTTTAAACTAATATTTTCTCAATATATAAAACCTTTAAATTCCTTATAACTTTTATTGTAATTTATCCAAAGACATTTGTCAATACAAATATATGCCTTGATTTTAAATTATTATCACCTAGTTATATTTTCTAATTGCATATTATGCAGAAATTTCAAATTAAATAATTAATTAATAATAACTAGTTTTATCCTTCAGGTTAAAAGATAACTGCATAGGAGTCTCTATTCCAGGTATGCAACTCTATTTATATATGTGACAATGTTACAATAGAACTTCCATTTTTCTTTCTCTCTCTCAACAAGACACTCGATTTTACGCCTCTTGTATGTCGCTTTATCAAACACATACCAACCGAGAGAATATCAAGATTTATTTTTTATTAAATTCGTTAGTGTAGCTTAACCATTCTTTAAAAATTTTGTTATGGTCCTTGCGACCGTAAATAGTATTATTTATATTTATAAAAAAATAATAATTAACAATAATAAATTGTGGTTGTTTAATTAATTATTTATTATTATTATTATATATTATTATTATTTATATTAATTATTAAAAATTTATTAATATTATTGATTATTATTATTATTATATATATATAATATATATATTATAATATATATATTAATATATATAGTATATATTATAATATATATATATATATATATATATATATATTATATTATATATTATATATATATATATATATATATATATTATATATATATATATATATATACTATATTTCAGCTTGGGTCAAGTCATTTTTCAAGTACATAGTTACATAGTACAATACAATACTCTAGAATTTTCAATACAAGTACAAGTACAAGTATTCTAGAATTTTGTTTCAAGTACAAGTACTGTATCAAGTACATTAGTAACTTATAAAACTGTGCAAATAAATATATTATATTACTATATTAATATATATATATATATTATATATATATAATATATATAATTATATTATATAATATATGATATATTATATATATATATTATATATATATAGTATATTATTATATATATATGTCCGATTTACGCTATCTCTCTCCCCAAGACTGAAGGTAAGGTGCGTAACATGCACCTGAAAACAGAAAATATAGATTAGATGATTGATAGCAAGGTAATGAAATAGAAAGCCCAGCCTTAACCGCCCCCTTTATTACCATATAGTGAAGAACTCGTCGCAGTCATAAAATCCACCCTAGAGCTTCATGTGAGACCGCGATGGACTCTCACTATGACATCTCGTCAACGTGGTGGTCATTTCCTTTGTCAGGTGGTTCTTAATCACTATTACCTCTGCAAACCCGCCATTCACTCCTGATTATGCACCTTTTCTTTCTCGCCTCGCAAACTCACATTTTCATCTCCTCATATGGCATTCTTTTCTTTTGATCTCAACCACTTTTTCTTCGATCTCCTCAACCGTCGATTTCCGACCCAAACTACACTCACCACTATCATTCCGTTTAAATAACCGACGTCTATCATCTCATTATCTTTCCAACATGACTTGCAAACTGCATCTCAACGTAACTTTCATTTATTTCTCTCATCTTACCCCATTCTCTCATACCAATACACACTCTCTAATACGTTCATTCCTCATTTTTATCATTTCTTTTCCAACACTTAACTTCGCCACTTAAGATGTTCCATTCTGAACACCTTGTACTTTTAGATTTTATGAATCTTAATTTCCAGACCATTTTAGTCCTCATACTATGTCATTATAACACAGTAACAACATACCCTTCCTCACTGTAAGATCGCTATGGCACTTCAGAGACTTAGTCCCTTACATTTGACCTAATGGAATTTAATTTGCCCACTCACATGCACCTTAGTGCCATTTGACAACTTTCCTAACTAATCTTCTGCTTCATCCACTTCCGCTTTTCATTCACATATATTTCCTCAAAAGTATATAAATTCAGACACTTTTTTCAGTCTGCTAACTTCATTAACATTATACTTCACACTGAGGACTCGTCCTCTACCTCACAACTCATTATACCTTATCTCTTATTTATCGTTTACTTATCAAATCCTCTCCTTTTTACACACCCTCCTAAATCTCTCAACCATTCCCTCTTCATACTCTAAATTCAAGATTCGCTCACATCAAACAAAATCTATCTCATGAGTAATAGTAGGTGAACTTCTCCATCTCTTTCCATTCTCCATTCATTCTATACATCTATTCCTGTCACCTACTCTAATTCTTTCAATAACCTCATCCATTATTATCTAGCATTGGATTCTGTCCATTAGGAAGACATAGCACATCCCTGTCTCTACTCCACTATTATTAATATTTTA
>JABUQX010039424.1:27500-33810 GCA_015478945.1 Trachelipus rathkii
ACAATACAACCAACCAATACTCTCTAAGATTCTCGAGCCTATATCGTAACAGTATCCAGACCTCCTGTCGAATGAGTTAACGGCCTGTGCAATACTACAATGCAATTTTATACTCAAAACTCACCAACGTATCTCCCTGAAGGTCCTTCAAGTGAAACAACGGTTCAAACGGGTTCGTCGTTTTATATGAAAACCGGCCAGTCAATAATACTCGTTATCTATGAATTTACCTGTTATTATGATCAATGTTTTGATCATGAAATCAGTGTCTTTGAGACCTAAAATAATAGTTATCTGAATATTTAAATAAATAAGAATGCAAATTACCTTTGGAAACACTCATGAAAACTACTGGGATAATTTTAAAGAATACTTTAATAAAAAAAATAAATGTGTACTGCTTTATACAAAACTAAGTCTTATGCATCCATGAACATATAATTAGATGTCCGCAGATATCTACTTACATGCACCGCATGGATAAAACTACAGTACTAAATATTAATAATATTTATGCTTTAAATAAATTGCATATAGATCAAACGAACCATATATATATAATTACATGCAATAATGCTATATTTATATGCATAATGTATATATACAGAACAACTGTTAAACACAATAAATATTCCTAATCTAAAGTTTATACAAATCCTCGTCCATAAATATGTATATAAAAATATATAAATATTTTTGTGCAAAAATATGTATCAAATATATATATATATTAAAAAAAAATATCTAACTGATTATTTGATAGAGTAATCTGACTTTTACTTGAAAATTAATCAAATTTGGAATTTACAAAAAACATCGATTTGTCACTGTGACCAAATAGGTAAGAAAACAGCGATATTTACTATAGCTGTTCCTCCAATGCAAAAGAGTTGCCTATTAGTGATTAAATAAATCTTTTGTTGCAAACAAACATTGAGTAAACAAACATTAACCATACGTTAATAAATAAATATTGTACTTACAAATGTTTTATATTTATCACCAAGATATATTAACTGCGAAACTTTGGAAAATAAATTATAACAAATAAACGCTTACCTGTAAGCAATATCTAGCAATGATATCGAATGCAAAACTCTTTACAAATGCATAACTGCAGACGACACACCTTGATATATCATTGCATATATGAAATATAATTTACTCACACTTTCTTAGAGAGACGCAAACTTAAACACATTAATTTTTACAATAAATAATGCAGCAATATTTATACTTCGAAAAACTATATCTCCATATTAAATTTAGAACCAATATTATAATTACTTTTGTAACAAAACACAAAACAAAGCACTTCTTGCCTACAAAAATACACCATCTAACATATAATAAACATCGATCGAGACGTATGAGGCATCGCAGGTACCAACTTTATACACCTTTGGTCAACAACAATAAAAGCGGAAAAGATCCAAATTATTCTTTTTTTTACTATTTATATGAATCCGAGTAATATAGATTACGACTATCAGCGAATCAAAACCCTTAATAATAGCAAGTAGAATGCTGTATACAATTATTAATTAAATTAGTAAAACTACTATATACAAGACATCTGAAGGGAGGGCGTGGTTGGTATCCCTTGGATATTACACTATTTCTCAAGAAATAACAACCTCTCATTCCAATCAGAATAAAAGTATTAACCGAAAAATCGAAGTTATCGCTTCCACACCCTTATTAACATAATATGCCATTGATGGAATTTAAAGAAACTGACAAACTCATATGCATATTATAAAAATTTAATTTTAGAATTTTTTGTTATTATGTCCCCTTATATATATATACTATAATATATATATATAATTATATATATAATATATATTATATATATATATAATATATAATATAATAATTATATATATTATATATATATATATATAATATAATTATAAACCATTTGTTATTTTTTTAGTACACGCAGTTTCCTTTCGCAATCGCTTTAAAAATATAATAATAATAATAAAGATATAATAATATATAAAATAATAATAAAAAATAATATATAATAATCAATTATATATAAATAATACTAATACAACGCATTGATCAACAACTGACCCAATGACAATTCATATTTTTTTATAGAGTGAGGCTTAAAAAATGATTCTCATGTTATCTGTTTCTCCTTAAATATAAAACATATTTACAAATTTGACCGCCTCGCGGCATACATGGTTAATAGACAAAAAATAAATAACATTGCAAATAGCAATACGTGACCTTTATTTTAAAACAAATAAATAAATCAATTTATACACTTCATGTACACTACGTTACATCCTTTGCCCACCCAACCTGAACATAAATCTGGTACATCTTTGCTTTATCACATGATGGTATAACATTGGTTTCATTTTCACAGCGCTCCTTCTTCTGTAGTGGCTTCTGAAGACGAATCCAATGTCTCATCGGCATACGATCTACTTAAATAATCAACGATGACGCTGTCTCTTCCACTAACGTGGTTTAGTATAAATCTGAATCTTTGTAGAACAGTCTCAATCGTAATCGGGTGTTTACGCCGGGTCAAAGAATATCTGAACCTATTTTCGATAAAATAGTCAGCCTCATTTCTTTCGTCCATTATTCCCATTATGACCACAGTTACCGGCATTTTACTTCTATACACAATCATCAGTGTTCTCCTTACACCCTTTCTTCCAGATCTACATCCTCTACTTTCTTCGTCATCTCCTTTTCTCTCCAACTCCTTCCATATTATCATACACCTCTTTATTTCTCTGTGTCTCTTCCGACACTTTTCGCTCTTCCTACCAGCTTCTATCACCTTCCATGTGATTACCAGTTTCATCATACGACTACTCTTTAAATGTGTCTTTCTATCATCATCATACTCTCCACTTTTACAATCAGTTCTACATCTCCCCTTCCTTACTGACGTTACTTCTTTAACCATTCTAAAGTATGTTTCCTCATCCTCTCCGCACGTATCTTCCTCTTTTATCGGAACTTTTTCCAAGCTGTCGATGTCTTCTCTCACCTTCTTCTTATCAAGCTTCGCATTGTGCCACTTAGTTTCATTGAGCGCCCGTTCCATCTTTTCGTGGTAATCTCCGCGCTTCATCATTCTCCCTTTGGCTAAAATCTTCTGACACAATGATTTTCTCATTCTCTTCATTTGTTCTTTGCTCTCCCTTTGTTCTCATCTTTCAATCCTAAACGCAATAAATTCTCGCTGTCCCAACAGTATTGCTGAGAATGACTCTTTAACTTCTCCCTGCGTTTTGGCATACCATCACATGTTCTCTTTATACTACAGTTTTTATCTTCCTCTCTTTGAGACATCACATCTTTCATTTCGTTAGTAACCACCGCAACCTTCTATAACCTTCTGTATGGTTACGCTTTTGCGAGGTGCTTCTTCTGGATAACGCGTGGCGGCGTCATCTACCGTCAAGACATACTGCTCTTCATATGATGGTGGCGCGATCGTTCTTACAGATCCAGCAATCACTCGTTGACAAAGCTCTTCTACGATGGGTATATTATCACCATCTTTCCGCTTTTCCCTGAAAGTTTCATGATCGCCTGTGAGTTCCATCACCTCTCCATCATGAGCTACTTTCTCTTCACTCACGGCTATCATCTCTTCTCCCCTGGAACCTTGTGTGTGAGGTGCTATGCCACCTCTTTGTGACTCACTATCTTTTAACGTACAGTCTGGTTCCTTAAACCTAAGTGTACTATTTACATTCGGATGTCTCTGGACATCTGGTCTATTCTGTACCTTCCCTCACATTTTCTAGTGGGATTTATTAGGACTCTAACTACTTCTTCTTTTGTAACTTCTTCGTCTGTCGATGAACTGTGGGACTTTGTTACCATACACAATGGTACTTCACTGGTTGGTCTGACATCTTTCCTGACGATGTCCTGAGATTGTGGCGTTGACGGTTTCTCTCTACGAAAATCTTCTTTCTCTCCGAACTCGCCATTTCCAAATTATGATTAGTCTCTGTCGGTTCTTCTGAGAATTTCCTCAGCACTCTCGGCGATGGGGAATAGCAAACTTCTTGGTTATGCTCGTCCTTCCCAATATGAGGACCTCGACAACACAGTCACTCCCACGGCGAGGTTGGCTGGACACGGGGTAATTGCACTCTGACATTGCCCAATGACTAAATCATTAAGCGACTCCCGGAGCGCTGGCTGCCGGTCGTCCTACCCACAAAGTAAGGGGTGTCCACGTTAATCGTCGCGAGTGGAGCCTCTTTCACCGTTCCGTTCATCAATCTCAACGTTACGTTGTCACCAACATAACACTCCTTAGGTACGTATTCCTTTCGTACGATCACATGACTACAACCAGATTCACGAAGTGCCTTGGCACGACATCCGTTCACCGTCCCATAAGCTACAGGCATCCGACACGGGGTTCCTCCGTCTACTGCGAGTCCAAATGCGGCGTCGCTCTCTTCATCACCCTTTTGTTTACTGGAACCATTCTGTCCTCTACCACTATAGTTGAAATATGGAGGGGCTCTACAGTCTCTGGCGAGATGCCCACTCCTCTGACACTTGTAGCAAGTGACCACAGCTCTGGGCTCACTGCTACTGCGACGATGGTTCTGTCTGTCACCGTTTCCGCTATTGATCTTGCCTTCATTGTTTGTTGCCCTTGATGTACGTTGGTCACCGCTTTTATGATTACTATTCGTAAAGTAACCATTGCCTCTCGATCTAAAATTATTTATTGTTATGATGGCTTTTATCCACGTGATTATGATTCCGTGCGTGACTATTTGTTACGAACTTTAAATGATGAGCTTCCATATATCCCTCTGAGCTAACTATAATCTCCTCAGGTATTTTCTTCTTTGTTTCCCTCAGGTAAGTAGCGAGTTCTTTCGGGAAGTATTTAAATACTTGGTCGACTGAAAAAACTCACTAAGATCTCAGGTGTCATCGTTACGTTTTGCTGCGTGTAACCACTTCCTCAAGCTTCAATAATCTTTGCAAGTAACAACCCCCTAGGTTATCACCCTCCGCTAGGACTCATATCTCTCATCGTATTGCCGCCGTACCCTTTCTGTGGACCGTCCTCAACTAACAAAGCTCCTTTCATAAAGACACTGTCAATTCTTTACCTCTTCCAACAGACAACTTGTAGAATACATTAACCGCCCTTACTCGTAAGAATGACCCCTAACACTAACGCTTGCTTTTCCCTTAGGGATGTCACATCTCTGCCCTACGCGCTTGTACTTTCGAACATATAGCACAATACTCCTCTCATACTATTTACTTTCCTCATCAAAGAATGTAAGCTTTACCTTCGGGTACTTTATTGGGTAGAAAGTCGACATTGCGGCTGCTTTGAGTGCTTTGAGAAGCTATTGTCGCATCGTTACGCTGTCTTCGTCAGCAATCTAGCTTCATTGCACATTCTCTCCTCTCTTCTCTTTGCATCTTTTTTCTGCCTCAATTTGAGCTCTTGAGCTTCAGCTTCGTCTGCCTTTTCTCTTTCATTCATCAAACTTCGCTTCTCTCTTTCGGCTTTCAAGCGGCTAAACTTTTTCCTCTATCTAAAGCAGCAGCTATTTCTTTTCCTCCAAATCAGCAGCTATCTTCTTTGCTCGCGCGCAGTTCTCTGCGCCATCCTAATCTTTTATGCAGCAGCAATATCCTTACCCAACAACCAATACATTACAACAACCAACAAATTCAGTATTAAAGCAGCCCATTGTTCCATAATAGTTTTACTCAAAACCAATTATAAAATATACTGTTTGTCAACAAAGTCACTCTTAGCGCACACGAATCACAATCGCGTTTATCTACTAAAAAAATTTTTTTTCGAAATTTTGCTCCACTGATACACGCAGGAAAACAAATTTCTTACAACAAGAGTATATGTGTAATTATAATATATATATATAATAATATATATATAAATAATATAATATAATATAATATATTATATATATTATATATATATACATATATATATAATATTAATATATATATAATATATATTATACAGTTTAAAAAACAATTCGGTAGTAAAATGGCCAAAATCTTGTGGAAAATACGTATTTTTCGCCCTAAACTCAAAGTGAATAAATCGGAATCAAAATTTAACTATTTTTGGCGTTCATCACCAACTTTGGGTAAATTACTCCCATATCTAAAACAATATTAATAAATATATTATTATATATATATATATTTTAACTATTATATATTAATATATATATAATATATATATATATATAACTATATATATTAATATATATATATATATATATATATATTATTATAT
>JABUQX010039425.1:0-7500 GCA_015478945.1 Trachelipus rathkii
GGAATACGTCCACCCTGTGTTCCGCGTCGCTCGAGCCCTAATTGCCGTGTAATACCTTATTTACAATATATATTATATATATATATTATTCCCTGCTCCTAAAAAAAAAAATAGCCATATTTATTTTATTTATTTTTTTTTTTTTTTTTTTACGATTTTCTAACTAAAATTTACAAGGATTACCAAAAATGTATTTTTCTTTTCGTGTAGCTTATTGTATGTTTTTGAGACTATGATTTTTTTTTCATTTTTTTTTTTTTTTTTTTTTTTTACAAGTTTCATTTTACATAAAATTTGGCCAGGATTCCAACAATGTATTCCTTTTTCCTGTAACTATTGTGTTTTTGAGATATGGATGCGATGATAGTTGTCGCGTCTTAGACCAAATATCACCAATAATCTTATATATATATATCTATATTATATTATATATATATATATATATATAAATATATAATTAAGTTATATATACATATATATATATATATACTACTATATATTATCATATATATTATATAATATATTATATACTACTATATATATATATTTTATTATATACTATATATTATATATATAATACTATATACTATATTATTATATATATATATTTATATATAATAGTATATATATATATTATATATATATTATATTATATATTATATATATATTAGGGGATGCACTGGATCTTCCGGCTGCCGGCTCCGGCTTGGCCGGAGTTCGGCCTTTTTAAAGATCTCCGGCTCGGGCCGGAGCGCGACCTTGTCTTCCGGCTTTTCTCCGGCCGGAGATGCTATATTCCTTTTTGAAAGGTAGTTTTGAAAATAAAAATATTATACATTCATTTGAAAGTAATAATAAGACATTTAATGAATTAAATTTATTTAGAAGTAACTGATTCATACAAAAAAGTGTAAAAAAATTATTTTACATATTTTTTGGTTGTAGTGGAATAATATTAAGTCAAACTAATTACTAATATTATAACTTATATTAATAATAATATATGAATAGGCTCAATATGACACCAATTTACTAAATTGAATAATTATTTTGATAAACTTAAAAGGGTTTGATATCAAAAATGACTACCCCTAACAAAAAATACGCTTTTGATAAATCTAGCTTTAAAATGCAATACAGAAATAATATGAAAAATTGTAAAAGGAACTTTTATACTACATGCCATATCTGACCAAAAGACTAACATTTATGATATATATTTATTCTTTAAAATTAGATTAAAGAGCTTTTAATTTTTAACAAACTAACATTTGAACACTATATATATTATTATATATATATATATATATATATATATATATATATATATATATATATATATATATATATAATATAATAATAATATATATATATATATAGTATATACATATATATCATAGATATATATATACTATAATATATAATATATATATATACATACTATATACTATATAGTATATATTATTATATATTATTATATATATTATATATATATATATATATATATATATATATATATATACTATATGTAGTTATAAGTGCATGTACCAGCTGTTATCGATACTGTATAAGAGTATCACAATAGAAATTTTTTTGAAGAAAGTTAAAATATAATTGCTTTTAATACTCAAAGTCAGCTGAAAGGAAAGTTAATAGCTTGATTTAGGTACCATTCCTTAATATTTAAATTAAAATGCTCTTAAAATTATGAATTGAAGAAACAGGAGCTGATAAGCTAGTGTTGGAGAAAGACTATATTTCTTTTACTTGTATAAATATTTCCTGCTTGGCTAATTATTCTTCGCTAAATACACTTGAAGGTGGAGAAGAGAGATATTTCCTAGCTAATTCAGGTAAGATTCAATCAGGATAAAGAGGCTTTTCTTCTTTCCAACCATACTAACAGTGGATCAGCATCCGTTTTTCGTTCCATAAGTGGTGCCGGCCAAATATTTATCCACAGTAGTTCGAATAGTATTTTTCTAATTCATGTTGTTTTTTTCTCTCACTGCTGCTTCTACGGTTGCATTTTAACTTTTTTCTCCCTTTGATTCAGTTCCACTTGGTCTTGAATGTATATCTGAATGACTCTTCATTTCTCTGCACGATTTTTGTAGGCATGTCATCAAAAGCAACTTCAGAAAAAATGTGAAATGTTTCCTTCTAATATCTGCCGTTTTATTTTCAGATTCTTCATGTGCGTGGATCTGTATGAGACTGATCATTTTGATCATCATTTTTCATCCAGAACTGAACTTAATGTGATATTCTCTTTAACTTTTAAAACAACGTTTTGCTCTCTTCTTGAGGCATAAATCTTTCATTTTACTTCTTGATCAATTAAATCAAAGGAGCTAATTTGGTACTGTGGATTTAGAACTGTTGCAAGTACATAAAGTTTCCTCTCTTTAATGGTATCCCAAAACGTTCAGTAACAGAATTTAAAAGTTGCATCTTTCATAGTTTTTACATCGCTATCCTTCCAAGTTTTTGCTAAATATTTTTGCAATGCAATAACTACAGGTATTACAAAAGATAAATCTTCATCATCATCACTCGCTCTTTTAGGTAATTCTTCAAATGGTTAGCAATCTAATTATATTCTCATTAGCTTCCAGTGGATTTGCATTTAAGATTTCTAGATTGTTTTTCGAATTGAAGAATATATAAGTAAATGCAATTTTTTGCTCTATGATCCTTGCAGCATATATAATATGATAAATTCCATCTTGTTTCCACATTTTGGATAAGCTTGTGTATTGGCAAATTTTTGAGATTTTTGAATTTGCAGTTAACTTAGTTGTAGCAATTGTTGATCTACTAAAATGACCTACAATTTTTCTACATAAAGTAATTAAATCTGTTAACCTGAATTTTGAGAAAATATAGCATCATGTATTCACTTCTTAGCTAGTTGTATAGGAATGAATAAAACATGCTCATTTATACCACCGTGTCCGCTCTCAGACCTTTTGTAATGTTTGGTGCGTTATCTGTTAGGACAACATAAATATTTTCTTTTTTTAAATCCAGCTCTTAAGTTTATTTCCTCACTTTTTGACATATATTTCTCGTGCAACTGAGAAGTACTAGAACTACTAGATTTGTAATGTTTCACTCTGTCCTTTGAATCTTTATCATTCCAATGCTCTGACATACTTATAAAGCTTTCATTGTTATACATGAGCAAGTCCAAATATCTGATGTCAATGATATTGCTTGAATTTCTTGCAGCTTAGAGTGTTATTTTGTAAACTTTAACCTTTTTATATGTTGTTGGGAATCAATTCTTCTGAAAAGTAGACCGCCTTGATGGAAATATTATATCTGTGGACATAGTGATTTATTAATATCTTAATTCCAATGTCTTCTACAAAAGAAATGGCAGATTGTCCACAGCATCCATTTCCCAATTTTTGAAATGAATTTCTGCGTTTTTCTATCATTAATGCCCAAATCTTTGTTTTCTCATTTATTTCAAACAGTGTAGGCTGAACAAATCTTTTTTTTATTAGAGGTAGAAGTTGATGATATGGACGGACATGGATCATCACCTGCTGTGTCTGTGATATCATGTTTTTTTTTTCGGCCACTTTCCTCCTGAAGATTCAGATATTTCTTTGATCTCTAAAAAATTTGTTTTTTTTATGTTTCTTTTCAAGATGAAAATCCAGTAACAGTTTTTATAGCTATACATATTTGAACTCTTTCTTTTTAATTTTCTCTTGATATGTAATGCTATTCTACTCAGCGCAGCAAAAGCACTCAGCTTTTACAGATATTATCGCTTACTTTAATCTTAAAGTATTTCCACACTAGAGAAGACGATAATAATCCAAATGGAAATTCATATGTAATGATTAAAATTTTAAGAGGATCTTCGTAACAAAATAAAAATTATATATATATTATATATATATATGAATATAATATATATATTATATATAAGTATATATATATATTATATTATATATCATATATTATATATATATATATATATACTTATTATATAAATTGTATATTAATATATATATATATAGATGGTAGGACACACTAAACGTTTCACCGGCCGGAGACTCCGGCCCCCGGCCGGAATTAAAATTTTTATTCTCCGGCCTCCGGCTCTCCGGCCTCCGGCCACAAATTACTCTCCGGCTGCATCAACTAATAATACCTTATCTATATATATATATATATATATTATATATATATATATATATAATATATATATATGTATACTCATATATATGAAGGATTGAACTGAAACATGCATTATTCATACGACTTCCTGTCCGGATCTAAATAGTCAACTACTGAGAAGTTCCAGCTTTTGAAAAGGGGCTATAACCCGCCTGAAGGTGTGAACTACCTTGTGCGCCTACTGGAATACATTACTATCAAGAGGAAATCAAGAAAGGTTCAAAATATTAAGCACAAAACCTTTTACTAAGATTCAATCGTTGAAAAAAAAATCATGAAACCACATATTTTGAGAGAAATAAACAGAAATATTTGAATCTTCAAGAAGAAAAGTGGCCCGAAAAAAGAAAAACATGATATCCACAGACACAGCAGATGATGATCATGTCCGTCGCCATTATCATCAACTTCTACCCGTCTATTAAAAGCATGTTTCTTGCAGCCTAATGTTTTGAATATAGCTGATTAAAACAAAGATTGGGAAAATTAACTGATAAGAAAAAGCACAGAAACATTCATTTCAAAAATTGGGGAATTGATTTGCTGTGGACAATCCTGCTATTTTCATTTGTAGTAAGACCATTAGAATTAAAGAGATTCATAAATCATGTTTGTCCACAATATACATTTCATCAAGGAGGTACTTTTCAAAAGAGAGATTATCCACACAATATATAAAAGGGTAAAGAACAAAATAACAGTTCAGCTGCAAGAAAATTCAAGCAATATCATTAGCATCAGATATTTGGACTTGATTCATATATAACAATGAAAGCTTTATAGGTATGTCAAGGGCACTGGATTGATAAAGATTTTCAAAGAAGAAGTGGAACATTAAATCAGGAGTTTTAGTGTTTCTCCTTCAGCAGAAAATATGTCTAAAAAGTGAGGGAATATCGAAGGAGAAAAAAATTTTTAAAATGTTCCTTGCAAGCTTAATATTTCCCTATTCGCAATAATATATTTTGATATTAAATTATAAAATGAGCTTTTATTTCTGTCCTTAACGAAGTGCATGGATTTGTGTATTTTTTATATTGGTTAGCTTTGATTTACAATGGTATGGAGAGAGACTAATTTATGAGAAAGTTCTGGTACATATATTCGGGTTTCGTGTTAACAAGCCTGTTACCTTTTATGAAGAAGCTTCAAGCTTTTCAGGCAGGTGGTGATGTGTTCTTCACTTTTGAAAATAAAGAGAACGAGTGATAGATCCTAGTGTAATATTATTGAGTATAGGTTAACTAACTCTACCATGTAAATATTTTTTAGTTCATTAAATTTAAGCAGAGTCTTGGAATTACTAAACTTTACCAAAGGATGTATAGGCTTAGTCAACCAGCCTGAGAATCTTTGGAGAAATATGAGGGAATGCTTTCTTGTGAAAAGATGAGATTATGTCCAAGATTAGTACAGATAAAACCAAGAATTAAATATTAACAGCAGGTTTCCTCTTTTTTAACCTTTGTTTTATACTAGTTAAGGAAGTTTTTTTATATATATCTTTGTTTATGTACCAACTTACCTGAATTACCTCAGACTTATCCATTGACTTGTAAGAGACGACTGAACAGGGCACATTTATTTTTTTAACTCGTGGAACTTGATATTCTTCCATATGGTTTTCAGTTTTCAATTCTCAATTTTGATGCATAAAAGTTACAGTATCACGATTTACTTATGTAGTTAAGTTTTGATTTGGCTAGGGTCTTTCCCTCCCCTTCCCGTATATATACGGGAGTTAGAAGCAAAGGAGTTTAAATGACAAAAAGTTTGCTCTGAGAATAATTAGTTTGGAAAGTGGCTCAGCTATAAAAAGTATAAAGAAATACCTTAAAAATATCAAAAAGTTTAGAGAAATAGTACATTAAAACTACCAACATACAAAACATATCAACTAGATCTCTTTGATAACAGTTCGTTTGATGTGTCTACTCACTGCAATCACCTAGATTTTTAAAACTTTGTTGTTGCATCCTATTGCTTCTGACCTCGTATAAAGATTGTATTATTTGTCACTGATATGGTTTAGAAACGTTCATGTGTATTTTTATTTAAATAGATTTCCATTCTAATTACTAGCCTGTGCTAGTATGGTCCTAGATTTTATAATTTATTATAGGTTATAAATGCAATTGATATAAATTTAACTATTTAGTTTAAGGGTTCTACGATTCATTCAGGATCACAGCATAGCTTATGTGACAACGAATCAGACTCATGTGACAGATCCCGATTAGATTTTCAGAGAAACTAGAGCAGTTCGATGGTTTGATTCCCATCGTGAAAAGTGATGCAGGCCTCTGGTTTGATTCCCAGAAAAGAAAAGCGGCAAAGGTTTCGAATTCGATTTCCGTAGAGAATCCCAAGATTGGCGAAGGTTAATGGTTGTTCCCAGAGAGGAACTCGAGTAGCGAATGTCGTTGGTTCGATTCTCAGAGATGACTCGAGTGGTAAAAAGTTTTGAATTCGATCCCCATAGATAATCTCGAGTCCCAAAGGTTCGTGGTTCATTTCCTCAGAAGGGAACTCTAGAATAGAAAAGTTCCCATTCTCGATAAAGCAAAAACTCTGTTTTTTTTTGTTTTTTTTAACTTATCAGAACAAAAGTTCATATAGCAACAGAGACCAGAACAAAAAAAAAATCGATAAAAAAATGTCCTGGTTTGGTCGACTTTAGTTAAAAAAAAAAAAAAAAAAAGTCTTGGTAAACTTGATATAAAAAAAAACGTTTGTCTGGTCAGTTTCAGAAACAAAATCTAGCATTGAATTGGCATTATCAAATTAAATAAAATTCAGCTACTTATGTTTTCTTGCTTCCTTTAATCCTAGCCAAAAGTTGTACATTAAAATGGTTAGAAATAATTTGGAGGTGTTATGAGTGCTCAGAGATAAAGTTTGCTTCTTTCTTAGATGTTGTAACATGAAGGAACAAAATACACCATTAGTGATCAAACCATTAAAATGTTACCATTCATTCAGTTTTAATGAAAGTAATTTAAACCGAAATTATCTACCAGTTATAAACTAACGATGCTCTGTTGTTGTTACTTTGGATTTTTTTGAGAAAAAAAAAACTATAAAAGAAAAATGATAATAATAAAAACAAATCAAATAAGACTGAACACATTCGAAACCTCTTCCTCATAAGCCCAGTAGTGAGTTTTCAAACTTTAAAAACGGTTCACTGCTTATCAATAAAGTTGTAAACCGTTTCGTTTATCCTGAAAATGTTTTAACACATTCGCATGAACTAAATTAACCAGATTTCAGCTCTTCACAGCTTGTAATTCTAGAAAG
>JABUQX010039425.1:10000-12500 GCA_015478945.1 Trachelipus rathkii
CTGTTCTTGTGGTAAGATTTTTCAGGTGTTGACCTCCTTTGCCGCAAGGTTTCTTCTTTTTCACGCTTACTTAAAGAAGATATCTCTAATGTTCTGCTCCATATATATACTGAATGCTTCTTGGGGACAAGTTCAGTAAGATCTACCATCCCTTCCCCCTTTTTCACACCTATTCCACCCATTCGGACGCGGGGTCGATAGTGATATGAGGGACTTACTGCTATGCTTGCAACATCATACTGAGAAGGTTGTAGCTTGGAATAGTCGAATTTTCCTATCGTGGATGCGGATTGCGGATGCGGATAGTTAAACATCACTATCCGCGGATTGGCGGATTGCGGGATATGTCGGGAATAGTTAAATTTTTAGGGTTTTAGCACAGGGTAATTCATATATATATATATATTATATATATTATATATATATATATTATTATATCTATATAATTATATATATATTATATATATATATTTAATATATATATCTAATACTCATTTCATTAATATCATATAGTATATATCATATATATATATATACCCGTGTTCAGAGTAACAGGACTTTGGACCCAATTTTTGCACCCACAACCTCTTTACCAAGCTCCACCATGTTTGGAAAAGGCTTTTATACATTATTGGTTCAAATTAATAATTCTCAAATTATGCTTCAAAAACAAAAGCTTCTGCTGAGTCCTTTCAGGGGAGAGTGTGGCTCTCTCTTTTTCCCGTCATCAATACCAAAGATCTGTATACCACTTAAAAGACGCAACTAGCTACAACTTGTTGATGGACATGCTTAAAAAATGTCCCTAGCGACTTTCTGTAAGATGTGGAAAAAACTTTAACATTATCAGCGTGCTCACAAAGCCAGTGGATTTTATCTGATTCAAGCCATTTTTTTTCTCTTTTGACTAATTCTCTCCGACCAACAACGGTGTCTGCAATAATCGCGGATTAGCATTGCCGAGGAAACGTTTTTGGCAAAGTGTGTTTCTTTGATATATAGTTGGAATGTTAATATACCTCTACGGAATGATCCCTCTGACTGCGGCAGTTTGCGCATAACGAGATGATCTCTTTAAGCATGAACTCGTAAATTCATTCTGGAATATATATATAGTATAATATAGTATATATATACTATATATATATATATATATATATATATATATATATATATAATATATAATATATATTATATTAGTAAATCTCCTTTAGTGGGGCTTCGAGCCGATGGGGACAGCAGGGGGGAAACGTTCATACCTGAGTGTAATATATTTATGATATATATATATTATATATAATATTATATTATATATATATATATATATATATATATATATATATATATATATATATATATAATATATATATATATATTATTATATATATTGCCGTTTTCAATTAATATATCTTCATTATCCTTTAATTTCATTTAGAAAATCGTTCTGAAAGCGATTCGTAAAAATGAAAAATAATATTACTGAAAACGATAGAAGAATGTACAACTTTGCAAAAGCAAAATATAAACCCCAAATCTGTTTTCTTTCTTTTTCCCTCCTCTTGTTTTTGCAACGACATCATTACTGGGAATACTTTTTTGGTGCTAAAGTTTTTAGGAGCACAAGCGTACTCTGAAAAGACTTACGCCCAAACCGTCCCACCACTGATCATATATATATTATTATATATATATATTATATTATATAATATATATATATTATATATATATTATATATATTATAGTATATATATATAAAAGATCGAAGTTTTATAATAAATAGCTTATGACATATGAAGTCTTCATTCTCAGCAGTATAATGTTGCACTGCTTATGACTAAATAAAGCATGTGTATTTGTCGCACGCAAAGATGCCACCTCATGTTAGTCCATTTTTTGTAGATTGTAAGCGTGTTGTATATTTGCAATGTTAAATGTGTCTGTTTCTGACTAAAACGAATATATCTCTATCTCTCTCTCTCTCTCCTCTCTCTCTCTCTCTCTCTCTCTCTCTCTCTCTCGTTCTCTCTCTCGTTCTCTCTCCTCTTCTCTCTCTTCCTCTCTCTTAGCATCCGCTTCTGTACTTTACGTCACGATGTGTCCTATATGAAATTAGCGTTCACCTATCAGGTTCCTGTGAGAGAGAGAGAGAGAGAGGAGGAGAGGAGAGAGAGAGAAAAGAAAGAGAGATGGAGAGAGAGAGTATATTTTACAAACACACGCATTATATATATATAATATATATTACTATATATATATAGTTATTTTTATATAGTAATATATATATATATATATATTATATATCTATATTTATATTATATATATATATATATATATATTTATTATATAATATATATATCACCTACCTTCTTTTCCCATAACTGAGGGTTAGGTGCGTGTTATGTCCGGAACAGAAAGTAAGTAGGCCATTGGTTGTGTTTTTCTGTTGGGTGGGTATGTGTCGTTGTTTTGCTAGTTCGTGTTCGCTTTTTGTGTTGCTTTG
>JABUQX010039425.1:20000-25225 GCA_015478945.1 Trachelipus rathkii
TATATATATTTTATATATATATATATATATATATATAAGAAACGATTTTTGTCTGCCCCCCCCCCCCCCCGAAAAAAAATCCTGGATACTCCACTTTACCTATATAAAGGGTATATATATTTTTATCTATATAATAAATAAAGCAAAATAACTTTTCCAAAATTTATATATTATATATATATATAGTATAAATTTTATATATATATATTATATATATACTGTGAGTGAAAGGAAGGGGTGCATGAATTTATTTTTTATTCTGGGGGGTGCGCCACTAAAAAAAGATTGGGAACCAACTACTGTGAGGGGCATGAGTAGGAACATCTTAAGAAAGGAGGTGATCGCGTTTGTTTAGCCCTCTATTAGGTATCTTAGCAGAGTGGAGAAAAGCTGGCGTCTTGGAGTTGAAACTTGCTGTCTGATTCCTAGAGGCCTGGGTGATGCCCAGACTCATGTAAGATAGTGAATATTTGCATGTCTCGTTTGGCAGAAGTATCTGTGTTGCTGATATTTCCTGGGGACGAGAGTTTATAAGGTGATTTGGTGGGCGATTGTTGATATGTTTTGAGAGAGATATGTTGTTTGGAGGAGAGGGAATGATTCTGAGGTTGCCGTAAATAGAGGGCAAAGCGGAGGGAGGGAAGAAGATTTAAATGGTGTGATAGTGTGATCTTGTAGGTAGTTATAGCATGGATTTGTCGGGTTGAGAGCCATGGCATAGAATTTCTTTCCTATCATGTCCAGATGATCTTGAATTGGGAGAATTTTTGTTTTTTTTAGGCAGCCTGTGATAGTTCTAAGGACAGTATTTTGGATTCTTTGTAATTTGATTCTGTTGGTAGATAAGGTTAGAAAGTACCAAACTTTTGATCTATAGTTAATTGCAGTTTTTGAGAATTGTTTGTATGTAGTTGTCAGTGCGGTTGCTTCACTGCTGAAATTGTGTAATGATAAAGTTCGTTGGACATTTAGTTTTATGTTTGCTGTGTTTATGATGTTTTGAATGAGAGGTGTAAAGGTAAAGTGAGTGTCAAAGGTTATACCGAGATTTTTAAGTGTTTTGTTTAGGGGGATGATGGAATTATTTAGAGTTACTTGCGGTTAATGAGTGTATCTGTCAGTGGTGATCAAGTTAGTAGATGATTTCTCGACAGAGGCTGACATTCTGTTTTATTACAGCCAAGCTTCTAGTTGGTTTAGGCAAGGCTGAGTATGAGTTGTAGCGGTAGGCATGGAGGGGTCTGGTATGCTTATGGTTATATCATCTGCATAATTATAAGATGTGAAATGGAAGATTGAGGGGTGGGGATGTCAGCTGTAAAAAGGTTGAACAGGAATGGGGACATGATGGCACCCTGAGGGACTCCGTTTCTTAATTTTACGGTTTTCGAGATTTGGTGTTTGCTGGATACCTGTGCAGTGCGTCCAGATATGAAATTAGCTAGTCATTTTTTATAATTATTAGGAAAGGGCAAGTTTAGGATTTTTTGGATGAGAAGTGTCTGGGTACTGTGTCGAAAGCTTTACTAAGTGTCAATGGTTAGAATTTTTGGAAGTTTTTGTTTAAAGCCGTTTATAATGTTTTGTTTGATGTTTGCCAGTGCTGTTGAGGTGGGGTGAGATTTTTTGAAGCCATGTTGTTGGATTAGGGATTAAGGAGTGAAATGTTGTTGGATTAGAGAGTAAAATTGGGGCAGGATTTTGGTGAGTATGATATTCTCCATTAGTTTGCACAGTGAGGAAAGGAGGGATATGGGTCGATATAAATAAGGAAGGCTGAGGCCTTTCCTGGGTTTTAATTTGTTTATGATTATTGATTTTTTCCAGTGTGGAGGGATGTAGTTGAGTGACCAAGACTTGTTGAAAATATTTGTAATGGATGAAATAGCGGTTGGTCGAAGGTGTTTAATATGAAGGTTTGAAATGTAGTCTGGGCCAGAAGCTGGAGAGCTTTTTAAGGTTTTGATAAGTGAGGCAATTTCTAGTGTAGTGAATGGGGGATTAGGATCGATTTCTAATTTTGTTTTTTTAAGGTTGCGTATTATTTTTCTCTTACTTGGGTAAGTGGATTTGTTGGAAATTTTGGAGTAGTGTTGTGCACGGATATTGATGTGTTGTTTAGGGGAGGGCAGAGAGTTATTTTATCCTCTTGATGCTTCGCTTGTGGTTGGAGGGTTGTTTTGGGAGTTGTGGAGACGCTTCACTACCTGCCATGTTCTTTTTCTCCAGGCTTCCCCCATGTTGTCATTTAGTTTTTTTTTTAATTTTTCTGTTTTATGGGTGGAGATGAGATTGGAAATTTGGATGTTTAGGGAGTTTGATGTCTAATGATGTTCCTTTGTTTTATCAAGTTGGGCAGATTCGGGTATTAATGAGGGGTTGTAGTGTTTTCCCTATGGCCCTTTGGTATGAAAAGATTAAGAGGCTTTTTGTATACTATGGTGAGTTTGTCCATGGTTTATGTAGGGAAGAGGAGTTGTTGACTTTCCAGTAGGGTAGGCGAGTTTCTAGTATTGGATGAATTTTTGCGAGTTTGCTTTTTTGTACTTTGTAAAAGTTGTGATTATTTTGGGGTTGAGTATTTTTGTTGTTGTATATATCATTATTATTGAGACGTGGTCTGATTGGAGATCCATTTCTGTGTTCCATGTTATATTGGGCAAAAGAGAAGGAGAGGAGAAAGTGATGTTTGGGAATGTGTGGGTTTGGTTTACTTGTGGTGAATTCGGGTGGGAGGTTTTTTGTAATTTAGTATATTTATGGTATCAAGTTCATCGAGGATGTGAATTCCTCGGTTGTCTGTGAGGCGTCCCTGTGCCAGGCTGTGTGATGGGAAGATTTGTTTTTATGGTTGCGTAGTGGGAACATTTTATAGATGGCTGGTTTTTTGTTACGCGTTTGTTGCAGAAGGGCCAGATATATTTTGTTGGGCCAGGGTTAGGATGTACATCGATAGATTGTTTAAGGATAGTGGGAGTGATACGAATTAGATTATATTTATTATCAGAGTGTAGGGAAGTTAAGATCCTGAGGGGGGAGATGTGGGTGACCTTGGAGGTTATGATGTGTGGGCGACCTGAGCAGGTCCGCGATAACTCAGATTCACTGGAGGAGGATAAAAACACAAACGAACACAACTCTCCACGCAAAAAACAGATACAGAGCATGAGAGTAATATGAGTTATTGAACAGGGCGGGCCCCGTGCATTTTGATATATGCTGGTATACATGAACATTAATATAATGGTTTAATCTATTGTAAATTGTTTATAAATTATTAAGAGAAGAGATACATCATGATTTAAATAAATGACTGGTTTACAGTGGTTAAGCCTATGAATACAAATATTTTATTTAAAGTTAATAGACAATGATTGGATATTTTTCTTAAATTGAGAGTCCTTGCCATCAGAATAGTTGAATGTTGGGCCTCGACTTCCATTTCCATCGCCCGAGAAGTGTGGACTTCCTTCCTTGGCAACCATGCATTCACATGGGTAGGGGTTATGTACAGATTTTTGAATCTGTGCAGGTGATAGGAATTCATCTCCCCTTTGGGGTTTTCATCCAGACCGTTGCAGACTTCATCCACGCTACGAGAAACAAACCGAATCTATATATTTATATATATATATATATATATATATATATATATATATATATATATATATATATATATATATATATATATATATATATATATATATCATTTGAAATTTCATATCTACAATCTTTAGTGTTGAAAATGCTACCAAAATTTGCATACAACTTATATATACATGCGCATATATATAAAACAACTTATGTATGATCGTTTTTTCTTAAATATATATGTGTATATACACATTATATGAGTGTATACATGGTTATATACCTATATGGACAACAAATGTATGATACACTTATATTATAAAATTTTAAAATTTTTTATTACTCTACAAGTTCCTTCGCATTTAATTTGAATTTGAATTTGCAGTTTTGCGAAATTAATTGGAAATAAAAAAAAAATTGAATATTTAAATAATTTCTTTGCAACTGTATGATATAACGAGCATTCATGCATACACATACACTCACACTCAGAGACACACAAAAACATACACAAACACACATACAGTTACTTATATATATATATTTATATATATATATATATATATATATATATATATATATATATTATATATATATATATATATTATATTATATATATATACTATATATATACTATTCAATTGGCGATTCCCAAGTAACTTTTTACTAACTCTCGGCCTCTCTCTTCTCCCTCTTCTCTCATCTTCTCTCTCCTTCATTCGCTTCTTTAATCTTGCCTTCTTCTATTACACTTCTCCCTCTTCCTCTCATCCTTCAACACACTCTCTCTCTTCCACTACACTTCTCTTCTCCTCTCTCCTCTCTCTCAATACTATATATATATATATATAATAAATATATATAATATATATATATATATATACTATATATATATATATATAAATTATATATACTATATAATATATAATATATATATATACATATATTAATATATACTATATATAATATATAATATATATATATATATATATATATATATATATATATATTATATATATATATATAATATATATATATATATATATATTTTTTATATATATATATATAATATATATATTATATAATATAATATATATATATATATTTATATAAATTTATATATATATATATATATATATATATTATATACGCTTAAATAAATCTTAACACGTGTCCTCTCCGTATTTAAACATAGAGAATGTACTTCAGAGATGCTAAAGGCAACCATATAACAATTTATAGGACTAATATTCACACACACATCTCGCTATTTAATTTGAGTATGAGCAGTTCACATTTAAATGTGATTTGAAAATAGCATTTTTAATAGCGATGATTCTTTTGCCCAGTTTCTTTCAATTTTACTTATAATTTTTATTTTTTCATGAATTTATTTCTTCATTTGACCAATATACGCAATAAGATATTTGCAAAGAAGATCGATCGTTCTATAATGTTACCTCGTGCTTAAGCAACGAGCACAACGAGTATCAGGAGTTGCCTCTCATAATTATATTAAAAATTATATATATATATATATATAATAATTATATATAATATATAATATATAATATATATATATATATATATATATATATATATATATATATAATATACATATATATATATTTATA
>JABUQX010039426.1:0-5000 GCA_015478945.1 Trachelipus rathkii
AGATATAAGTGTGTATCTCGTTAATCCTTATTAATTAAACTAAACTTTATACAATTATAAACTTTATATACACGTCTTAAAGAGCTGGTGATAAGTCGTGGGAAGATGGCATAACTGTTAAAAGTCAGAAGAATGAGAAGCCCTGTTCGAATGAGAGTTACGAGTTAATCGTACCGTAATAAAGTGGAATGAGAAAAGACACTTATTGTTTATCTCTTGAATCTTTTCTTAAGTTACTAAACAGTAGTGGTGATTTAGTTTTAATGATCTTATATACATTACAGCATATTACTATTTCTACTAATCTGAACAAGTTAACATTGGCAAGTAATAGGTTGGATCGTGAGTACAACAATACACAAACTGTGGACTAAGTACGTAAGAAACGTGCATCTAGACTTTTTTACTATATTGGGAAAATGTATGATTCGGTATTGACTCGGGCGTTGGTGTATGGTGATCATTATGAAAGCGGATGAATATTTTACTTCTCTTGGCTAAATTATTAGTAAATTGCTCGAAATTTTCCACTGTTGATTTTTATTTTATTTACTTATTCGAGGTTTAAATATTTTAATGACGATAAAAATGTTATACAATTTCATGAATATATTTATTTTCAACGTATGTTCCATTATATCAAGGGATTTGCTTCTTAAAAGTAGTAATATCAACTCGCGCTATCTTTTTATGTGATTTTACTTATGCTGTGTGCTTTTTGCGTTTCCTTAGTCTAATTAATTTTTTAGTGTATCTTATTACCGGTAAAGTAATAATATAATTTTGGTTTATTTTACTGATTTTTCTATTTGTATTTCACTTAAAACGGTTTATATATCTACCCGTTTTAAGAGATGTATCCTGGGTGTTTTATTGTCTATAGAGCCATATCCTTCGAGATATGTATTTAATTTATGCATTTCTAATAATTTTTGGTATATAGTATTTCAATTCTAAATTGGTTGCATATAAACTAGCCTTACTGGTTTCATAGAGTAGTTCTAGTCTTTTTCTCATAGGTTCTTTATATCATTTGGCTTTATATATTATAGATAGTCATGTTCCTATAAGCCACAGGTTCTGTTGTGCTTTTGTGTGTGGTGGATGCCCGGGCTGAGAGTGTGGTTGTTAGGTCACAGGCTGTTTGAACTCAGAGATGTGGGAGTACTACTTATGCAAAACTAAACCACCGTCTGTATTCTTAATGAGGGATTGGTCAGTAAAGTTGCTGATTAGTTGTGAAGTCTAATTCTTACTTTTAGTCATCAAGAACTACTTGTTTTTTATTATTGTGGTTTATTTTACTCACTGATCTGATAGATTTATTGTTGGGACAGTGTATTTTTGGTTTTATACTGTTGATACATCCAATCACTTGCTATAACCATTATTGTCCAAAGGTTGTGGCTCGGTGTTTGTATATGTGATTTGTTCTTCTTTTAGTTAGCACGGAGCCTGGGCATTGCTAGGGGTCACTTTTCCTCTATTTTGTAGTACTTTTAATTCTATCTCTCATACATACCCGACACTTAATTGTCTAGATCTTGGTTGCGCTGTGGAGTGAGACGTTAGGAGATATTCCTCGCATCTGTGTTTTTTCGCGGGGCCACAAACAACTCTTTCATCGGATATGACGAGACCGTGAGTGGCATGTATCTCACATATATTATGCTATTGGTTTTTTTTCGTGTGGGGATGCAATCCTCAATACTACTATTATTTCATTGGTCTATCGACAACTTTTTTTCTCTTTTATTTCTTTTTATCTTTATTTTTTTTTTTCTATTTTATTTTATTATATTATTCTTTATCTTTTATTTTTTTATTTATTTTTTTATTTTTTTTATTCTTTTTTTACTCTTTATTATTTTCTTTTCTTTCAGTATTTTTCTATTTAATTTTTTTTTTATATTGGCTGTTTTTCAAGTGGCGCTTGTTCTAGGATTGCGATTTTTTTTTCCATGGTTTTTCATCCTTAGTAACCAATTGTTTGGTTGTTACTTAATTGGTTGTGTTTGGTACTGGTGGTTCGTTGCCGTTGGGAGTGCCTACTCTGAGCTTAGTTCCTTTGGTTCTGTTTGGCTTGTGGCCGGGAGATTTCGTGCTGACGCGAGGTCGTGGGTGCCGACTGCCCTGCTCAGTTAGGGTTTTGTTTTTTTGGTTTCGGCCGGGAGGAGTGCTGGAATCTCTGACGTCATTAGAGGAGGCGTCTTTAGCAGTATAGGGCGGGGGGCAGGGGGACGGAGGAGGGGGCGGGGGGGGGGGGGGGGGAGGGAGAGCCCGGGGGGGCGGATGAGAGGGATGGGGGGCAGGGAGGGAGGCGACGGCGCGGGGAGCAGACGGGGGGGGGAGGTGGGGGGGGGAGGGGGGGGCGAGCGGGGGGGGGGGCCAGCCAGGCGGCGGGCGGCGAGCAGGGAGCGCGGGGGGCGGGGCGGGGAGAGGGGCCGCGGAGAAGCGTGCGCAGAGCGCGGGGCGGCGCGCCGCGGCGCGGCGGGGGCGCCGGGGGGGAGGGGGCGGGGCGAGACGAGGGAGAGGGCGGACGCGAGGGGAGAGGGAGGGCGGGGGGGGAAGGAGAGAGGAGGGGGAGGGAGGGAGGACGCGAGGGGAAGAAGGAAGAAAATCTTCCGATTAGCAATGAGAGGGGGAAGTGGAGAGAAGGAGAGAGCAGGCGAGAGGGGGAAAGGGGGGAGAATAGAGAGAGAAGAGGGGAAAGAGAAGGAGAAGAGGAGAGAAGAGGAGAGAGATCCAGTCTTTGTTTTAAAATTGAAGATAGCGAAGTGTGCAGAGACCAAAGAATGCCTGCTGCTCGTGAGAAAAAGTTTTTAGGTCTAAAAGTGTTGATTTTGTGTGATAAGGAGATAGAAATTTTAAGCAAGCCATGATTTTCTGGGTTTGAAGGTGATTTTCATTTCAGAATGAATCTTCATGAGAAAATTGACAAACACCAAATTATTTAACCAGAAGTTTATCAATTTTAGTTCAAAGGATAGATGTATTAATAAAGAGTTATATATATATATATATTATATATTATTATATATATATATATATAAATATAATATATATATATATATTATAATATATATATATATTATATTATATATATATATATATATATTCATTTATTTAATTTATTAATATTAAAATTTATATTAATATATTATATATATTATATATATATATATATTATATAAATAATCCTTAATATGTGTTTTTGAGATAATTGCCAAAACGTTTGTTTAAAAAATTGTTTTGAATGTCGTACAAATAATTAAATTTTGCCTCAAAATTTAGAATATTCAATATAAATGATGTAAATCCTATATAAAAAAAAATAAGTCTCAATATTGTATTTAAAGTCATTAAAAAAAAGCAAAAAAAAAACACAGTTTTTTTTTTTAATAAATCATGTTTTTTTTTTTTTTTTTTTTTTTTTAAACGCTTTTTTACATACAACGCCTGTACTACGTAAATACGAAGATGTATCTCATTATTTCACTGATGATCAAAAGACTAACAATGATTCATGTGAAGAAGGCTATACAAGATTTTTACCTATAGAATGCTCTGAGCAATGTTCTATCTTTATTTAACAGGTCAATGGTTCCTGTTTCCCATAAAGAAAAAACATAATTTTATTCTCAAAATAAGAAGAATAAATTATGGAGTCATTGTCATTGGGATTGGCTATTAAGCGATTAACTGAGAATGTTCACTGCTTCCTTCAATAGGTTCTATAGTCAGAGGAAGTTGGGTTGTATGGTTTTCCTAGCTAAGTAATTTGGAACAAGCCGATTATTTGTTTTTTAGCCAATTCTGCCTCCCCCCAAATCATTCAGGATGATCGAGCCCACCGTGAGGATGATTTCGAATACATATCACCAGACTTTATGCGCGAAAAGAGATTAGAGAGAATGTAATTATTGTATGCTTGAAATGGGGGTATTACTGCATATATTTGCCGTTTTTAATGTTTTAGTACCGAAATTAGTAAAACTAAATTAATTACAGAAAAAATCGTAAATAAGGCAATTATGTTTATAAATATAAAGAGTAAGATTTATTTAATTCGAAATATATATTAAGTTTCATTACTAGAAAATAAAAAAATTAAAAAATCCTATAATAAGTATGTCCTTATACAATGAAGAAGAAAAGACTTCAAATTCTCAGTCCCATTTTAGAGTCAAACTATTTAAAAGTCGAAGTAAAGGCTTTGTTACTTTCAAAATAACACGTCTCAACGCATTCTTAGTTTATATCAGTAAAATCTGCAATAAATTCTATACATTGCAAACCTTAAAAAAGATGACAATAAAATATTAAAAGTTTAACAAGAAAAAAAATAAAAAAAAAATATTTATTTTGCTAGACTGAATAATATGAACTTTCAGAAAGTTTTAACAATTACTTTTGCTTAATATTTAAAAAAATAAAACAAACCTGGAATAATTTTTTTTTTTTTTTTTCATGAAAATTCTAACTTAGAAACCCTTCAATATATTAATTTTTTTTTTTCAAAATAAAACTCAAATATCTTATTCAAAAACGTGAGCTCTAAATATCTCTATCCGTATAAACCTTAATTCTATAAAGTTAGAATAGAAAAGCTTGCTAAGCTATATTTAAAAAGAATATTTGACTTAGATAAATTATTAGCAATCTTTTATATATAAATTATAAAAAGCACTTGCAGTCATAATAACATTAGATTACAAACATAACCTAAACATTAAAACATTTATTGCATATAATAATAATATAATAATATTATATAATGAATAATAATATCTAATAATTATAATAATAATATAATAATGATGATTAGTAATTATTAATGGGCAGTTGGTAGGAAATTTAAAAGTAATGTTTATGCTCTTTCTTTACAATCGTTAAAAGCGAAATTGTGAAAATTTCGAATCATTACTAAATTACCATAGTTGAAAACTAATATAGAAAAAATACAAGTAAAAGATTTAAACTAATAGGTATTTTTTTTT
>JABUQX010039426.1:10000-20000 GCA_015478945.1 Trachelipus rathkii
CTTAAATACTTATCCTTTTTATTTGTTCACTTAACTTCTCTCTCTTATTCTACCCACTTTTTCCGTATCACCTTCATCTCCATCCAAGCCCACTAAACGTTAATTTTTAATGGAAAATAATGATGATATCCATCTAATCTTCATGATTTTAACATCAAACCATTCTTAACATCTCTTCTTATCACCAAATCAATCATACTTTTACTCCCACACCATCTCTACCTACAACAATCTAGTAATGACTTATGGATACTTTTGTTTTTAAGGAAAGTATTACTTAATCACATATTTTCTCCTCACAGAAGTAATAAGGGGTCTAATTTCATTTTCCGACCCAAACACTGTTAAACATCTCTTTTCTTGATAACCTATACATTTTTAGTCCCACACCAATAATCTGAAGCTCCTTATACCCAATATAACATATTCGTATACCCAGACATTCGTGCTCTCTTTCGACTTTCTCGATGGACCATACTTTCAACGAAAACATACTGACTTTTCAAACTTAAATATAATTATTGGAATTCTAGTACTCACACACCAAAGTCTAAATAGCACAGTACTTTATCAGAATTGAACTCCTTTCCGTTCTTTCCAACCAGTGACAACATTTACCACACACATCTTTTACTGTTTTCATTCATCTTTGTTTTTTAGTCACAGAGGAAATCAAATTTGCTCTTTCTAAATACATCCATATTTCTGCCTTTCCTCTCAACATTCTCCACTGGCATGAGCTATATCAAATATTTCTCCAGTTTTGGTGTAATATTTCCTGCTTAATGGCAGAGATTGACGATGACTACTGAGAAAAAATTTGCAGATTTTGCCGATGACGATGTAGTCCCATCTAATATATATTATTATTTATATATGTATTATATAATATATATAGTATTTATATAATATATTATATATATATTTATATATATATATATTATTATATATATATATTATATTACTGTATTATATATATATATTATATTATTATATATTATTATATATATATATATATAGTTATATATAGTATAATTATATATTATATATATATTTATATTATATAATATATTTGATATATATTATTTATATAAATTATATTATATATTATAGTATATATATATCCATTGTATGTATATAATTAATATAGTTATATTATTTATATATAATATATATTTATATATATATATTAATTATTTATTATATATATATATATATATATATATATTTTTTTTTTTCATACAATCCCATTCTAATATCTATAGTTAAGTGATTCCTTTTGCTCTTTTTTTAGGAATTATTAAAGGTCTACTTTTTCTGATCTAATGTTTCTGTAACCTTGCAGATGAATATATAAGGTACATTTTTTTAATATGTTTGATTCCAAGTATGGTTAAATAGTTGTTTATACGTAGCAAATTTTCCAAATCAAAAGGTTACTTATCATTAGTAAATATCTTTAACTTTAATTTTCAAAATACATTGATTATACATTTTTTTATTAATGACAAATTTATTCTTTGTATTGTAAGTATCATGAACAGCCTAGTCAAAATGTTATATTTTAGATTTATAAATATAACTACCTGATTAAATCCAGTGAATTGGGAGAGTCAGCTCATACCTCATACATTATAATTATTGCTATTCTACTATCTTGCTAGAGAAAGTTTAATAAAAGAAATAATAAATGATGTAGCATGCAATGAGCTCAGGAGCATCAAGTTTGGAATCAAGATTGTAATACATTCCTCTAAAGATTCTAATTGCAACCCAATGTTTTCTCTTAAGGGGAAGCTGAACTGGACCAATTCGATATTCAGATGGAATGTTTAAAATAAATCCAACAATTTTGTCCAAAATAATAATACTTGGATCCCTAAAAAATATAAAAATAATAATGATAATTTCTTAATTTCAGGAAGGTAATATTTGTAAATAATATTAATTTTATATGTATATAAAATATCTATCTAAAAATTAAAATAATGGATATAAAAACCACATTTCTTTGAAAAGGGGCTGCTAGGGAGTAACAGGGGGTTTCCTTCAACCCCTAGTAATTATTATATAAATAGAATTTTACATAAAACCATTTTATGGTAAATCTGTAGTACTAATCATGGTGTGGTGATTATAATTAAAGATAAATATAATATATAGTATAGAAATATAATTATACATAGGATACTCAAATGGATAATGTTAATTATAGCAATAATTAGTAATAATAATTATTATAATTTAAAAATAATAATAATAATTAATGCATACTTGCGCTTATCAAACCAAATCACACCACATCCTTTTGTTGAAAGTGCAAGTATTTAAAATTAATATATCTGTTTCCTGTTCTAAAGAGATTTGTGTGGGTTCACCCAATTGCCTGGAGAAAGGGCTACACATATTGCATCAAGGTTGGCTTTACTGAAAGCTGATGAATCTTGGAATAAGTTGTTCAGAGTATGAAGTGCACACAGTTCTTTAATCTATTACAATATATATATAGGTATATATATATATATATAATATATATATATATATATATTTATTATAATATATATATATATTATATATATTTTATATATATATATAATATATATATATATATATATATATAATATTATATATATATATATTAATATATATATATTATATTATAATATATATAATATATATACTATATATATATAATATATAATATTTTTATGCCCTGGAAGGGTGTATTGATTCTTAAAGTGGGTGTTATGCTCTTGTACAGAAACTGTGCATAATATAAGTGGTGAGAGCATGCAGAAGGGTTTATTCGTGTCCTCATCCCACGGTTATGTGATTTAATTGGGCATTCATCATTACATTTGTCAATGCCATTATCTTCCACCTTCTTTCTTTCCCTATTTTCATAATTTTTCTGTCTTTATCAAATCCCTTCTTTTGTGCACAGTTTTTCTTATTTTTTTTCTTTTTTTTTGGAAATTTTTTAATTAATTTATATAAGGTTGCCTTCCCTTTTTTCCCGCCGGCTATCCGGTGCCTCTTCCCGCATGAGTTTTCAGTTCACCTCACACTTCTCCCCTAAAAAAGGGTTATATGACAAAATTGTCACGAATGCCATTACTTTCACTCATTTGAAAGACTTTTTCCCCTGAGCATTTGGTACAAAAATATTTGTTTAATGTTGTGGTCATTTAAGACAGTTTGAAAGTTCTCAGACACTAATTTGCGAGCATTATGTTTTCGAATTTCTATATGTAAATAAAGTCGAAATTAATATTTGATGTTTAAATTACCATCAAAGAAACTACTCATAACATTATATAATTTTATTAGCGTGACAAAAAGTTATGTGCACAGCTTCAGTATGCCCTTATAACTATTATACATTTTACTTATAACTTCCTTGCTCTTATAAATGACATTGCGATTTATTATGCTTAGCATCTTATTAGCTTTATTCATGCTTTTCAAACACTGATCTGACACATTCAAATTATAATAAACCTAATTTTTCGTTTTTCCCCAATTCAAGCCAATCATTATTCATATTTAACACTTTTATTTGAGTAACCTAGGTGAAGAACTTACTTTTTTTACTATTAAATTCATTTGCACTTGCCATGCAAGAGGTTTATCAGATTTTTGAATCTATAGCAGGTGAGTGGACCACTTAGGTATAACTTTGTCTCGACTTTCCCCTTTGAATTTTTTTTTTTGAAATAAAAGTCCTATAGTAGGTTATAGACGAACAAAAATAATAATGTAATTCTAAATAATATAGGTTTTATTAAATTTAAGGAAACTCATTTAGCCTAACTTGGAGGGGTGAATCGGGCCACCATTGAGGGGTGAATTTGGCATCTGTTTAAATTCCTTTTATGTATAATCATTTTATATTTTATTTTTTACTTATATAGTAATTGTTTTATATATTAAATAGGTAACTAGGTATAAATGTCAATAATGATACATAAATAAGAATAAAAAATGTGTGGTAATTCACCTCTTCAGGTAGAAATTTTGAATATTTTTGGAATTATTTTTTCATATAAATTTTCACTTATTTTAATTTTTACTTAATTAGTAACTGTTTTATTATATTAAAATTAGCTAACATATAAAAATTCATAATAAACTAAATAGAATAAAATGGTGGCGTTCCCACCACATCAATTTTTATGGCGGGAGTGAATTGAAGTTAGGCCCAGTATTTAGCCAGCTAGTTTATCCTTTGGAAAAAAATTTATCTTTGCCAGTTAAAGCTAATATACTCATTATAATACATAAAAAATAATTAAATATCCAAATTATTTCATTTTAAAATGTTAAAAAAAAACTCATTTTTCAAAAGTGAAATTCATTGAAGGCCATTTTATACCCTAATTTATTTATATATTTTTAAAAATATAACTGTTGGAAGGTTACAATGATCAGATAGAATTGTATAAAAACATGGGTATTGAATGAGCAAAAAAAAAAATTTTTTTTTATTTACAGTGGACAGATTCACCTCTAAACGGCAGGCCCAGTCACCCTGCTGAGCTTAAACATCATTAAGTTCTTACTGGTTAGAGCCACTTTGGTATCATTACTAATTAGAAAAATTCATTTATGTCTGGATAAATCATAAATATGAGGAAAATAGTGGCCCCAGCACTGAACCTGTGGGACACCAATCCCCCCTTCTATTGTCCTTAATGAATTATTGCATTTAGTGTACACATGTTTTCTATTACAACTACTTTAATCAACATGTCACTTCCCACTCACACATGGCAATAATTTTCTTATCAGCCTTTGTGGGACTTACCAATTTCAGTAGGTTGTAGCTGCAGACTGTGTTTTGTAGCCTTTTTTTTAATTTAATTTGTATTTTACATTTGTATAATTATTACTTATAATTTACTTTTAATATTATGTATCAATTATATTTAATAGAGAATTAAGCATTTAGAATATAAGACGTAAAAAGCCATGGGCTAAGAGCTGTTCCAGTACCACTAACAACTGCTCATGCAAATCCACAAGGCACTAGGCTTGTCATTTGTGTAACTCACCAATTTGGCTTGGTCAAAACTAATGATATATATAATATGATACAAACACAAAATACCTTAATAAACTAAGTTATGGTCAACACATGCAATCTAACATTAAACTACTATAACTAAAAACCCCGCCAATTTGGTTCGGTCAATATATTAATATGTATAGTCTTTAAATACCCAATTTTTCTTAATGTTGCAATGGTACACTCAAAACCTTTGAGACTATTCCAATTTAACACCTATTAGCTGAAATGCATGCATTTCTTATTCAGACTGGCTGCTTTTCTTCTAATTTTCTTATTATGCCCCGTCATCCTGTTTACAATGAAATTTATTATTTCTGCATATCAAAAGATGTAAATATTTTGGACTTGTATCATTCCCCTCTGAGAAATTGATTTCTAAGAAAACATCCTTATCCTTGCCCCTCCCATGCTCATTACCCTCAAACCAGAAATCATCCCTTGTTCTCTATGTTGCATTTCTAGCATATGTAAGGCTTTTTTTAAATAGGGGCAAATCCTTGTGCCCACAATACTCTTTTACTGGACTAAAATAGCTACTTCTACAGTTTTACTTATTACTTCCTTGCTCTTGTAACAACATTGGCGATTTATTATGCCAGCATCTTATTAGTTTATATTCTAGTTCCAAACACTGATTAAGCTTTTCAATTACTGACTTATAATAAACCTAATCTTTTTCTTGGTCACAGACTCAAGCCAATCCCATTCATATTGTTAAAACTTTTATTTTGAGTAACTTAGGTGAAGAATCTTTCCTATTTTACTATTAAAATTCATTTGCATTCATCTACCACCAAGAAGTTTATCAAGATCATCTTGAATTTTCTTGCTCTTCACCTATTTACTGAGTGGCACTTTAGTATATTGCAATTAGAACTTGCATTTAAGGTACCTTGGTCTAATATTTATATATATGAGGAAAATAGTGGTCAGTGACCAAATGGAGACAACATAACTTTTTTCATGATATTATTCATTTAGTTTATAACTGTTTTCCTATTTCGGACCATTTTATCATAGCTTTGTTGTAATCCACTCCATCTATACACATTGAATAATTTTTTCCATCAGCCTTATGGTGGGGACCTTATCAAAAAAATGCCTTACTAAGTCTAACTATACATATAGCTGGATTCCTTGGTTGATGCAGTCAGTAATGTAATTCATAAATTAAAAGGTTTGTCATGACATGATAGTTTCGAACCGTGATGGGAGTCTACAATACCTTGTTATCGTTCTATATTTTCTATTGATTCAATTAATTTTCCAGAACTTTAAAACCAGACATTTAAGCTAACTGGCCTATAATTTTCCCAAATCTTCCTTACTTTCTTATAAATAGGCACAAAATATGCCATTTTCCAGTCATTGGTAGCTAAAATGTTATAAGATGCTAAAAAAATACAGTGCTTTGAATGCTTGTACACTCTTGAATATTCTAGCATAATACCATCAGGGCTAGCTTTACTTGGTCAAATGATCTAATAAACGTTTTATATCTTTCATAAATTCAAATTCTGTAGTCATTTGTTAAATGCATAAAATATTAAGTCTCAAAATTATCTAATTTTCCTCAATAACACTGAAGGCAAAATAAGCATTGAAGTTGTTGACCATTTTCTTAACTACCTACATTTCTCAATTTTAATTGGACAATTGTCTATTCTATTTTAAATTTATAAAAAGTAAAAAAATTATCATAATTATTATTAATATTTCTTGCTAAATTAATTTCTACTTCTCTCTCTTTGCTTTTTATTGATTGGTTTTAAGTTCATTTCTATTTTCCTAATAATTTTCTAATATCTTCTCCTATTATAATTGGATATTTTAACTGTCGCTTTTCATTATTTCTCTCTTATTTTATTCACCAAACAGGTTTTCATCTTGACCCTACATGGGTTTATCTTTTTAAAACATACTGACTGATATTTTTAAATTTAATTTTAATTGTTCACGTGATAAAACAGTTTTGGTCTTAACTCTTTATCCCAGTTATGTACTAAGCATGTTTCGAAATTTGGTAAAATAGCCATTTAGGAAATCTAAGATCTTTTCTTTATTAACTTGATATTTGGGCTTATAATAATAATTCTAATTATATTATGGTCTTAAGTTAAATTCTCTCACTCTAATTCATCCCAACATACTTTGAATGAGGAATGACAAAACTAAAAGTGAATTGCAAATGAATATAAAATATTGAAATTTGTTGAAAATGACTTTCTTTGGAGCATTAGACTTAGGAATTAAGGAATATAGAGACAGTAAGACCATGGGCCTATCGAGACTGCAGTCACCACGACCAAACATCCTCATGCAAATCCACAAAGCCCTAGGGTTGTCAATTTGTTGGTAATAAAATCACATTGGCTTTAGTCAAGACTAATGATATTAAATTATGATACCAAACTCCATGCATTAATAACTAGTTTGGTCAACATGCATTAACAATAATGCTATATATAAAACCGCCAATTTGGCTTGTCAATATTTAATGATACTCAATGGTGTGAGTTATGTTAATTACTTATCCCAAATCGTGTCATTGTGAGCTTTGATAGTGTAAATTAATATTTCCTTATGGGTTTGACTTGCTCATGTCCTGTAAATTATTCATTGGAGAAAATGAGAGATTCTGGTCTCTTTCTTCCTGTTCTGGAGAGGCGCGCCAAAGACTTATTCGAATACTTCCAGTAGTTGGTTTAGGTCAAAGAAATGTTCAACATGCCTAGGACCCCATTGGTAAATATCTAGACCATGGACATCGGAGAAGCTTTCTCACTGGTGAGAGATAGTGAGTTCTTAGGTGGTCTTTTTTGAACCTCTTTGAGGAAGGGATATTGCCTTACGACACCAATCGTGGAGAACTGGATATCTTCCTATAATACAACTCCATTCAGTAGTCAGGTTTTCCTGCGGACAACTTCCCTCTTTTTATCACACATGCACCTTAACTGTCACCAATCCGATCCTAGGTACAGGTTTGCGCTTGCTCCAATTCCTCTAATTCCTGTCATGTTCCTACTTTACTCTGGATGTACGCGCATTTCACAGTTAGGCGAGAGTGTCTCTTAAGGTGTAACTAACACACAAAAGAAAACCTGCTCATATAGACAAATTTTAGGGTCCTCCAAAACCGGTGTCAAAAATTTGAGGGCGCATGCAAGTCGTCAAAAATGACAAGTTTTCAAATGTCGAGAAGAAGAAAGAAATAATCTCACTGAGTTACTTTTTTCTGTTGACGGCAGTTTAATATGTCAGTTCTTGATGGAAATAACAAATTACGCTATTTGATAGTAGATTGTATGCTGCAATTTTTGACACCGGTTTCTGAGGACACCTTAAACATGTTCACACTTTTAATATATATTTAACTCTTCTTTCATTGAACTTCAATTTGTTTAAAAATATCCTTAAGATTCCATTATTATCATAGTATCCTACTACATATCTATAAGTTAAAATATTATTATTAGGTATATAATTAGCTAATTATAATTTATACTCTGCTTGCATATACATATTATTTTCTAAATATATATACCCTATAATATATTATAATATTATATAGTTTATATTTTATATACTATATATGATTATAAATATATATATAGCTGATTTATTAATAATAAGTTATGTATCACTATCATTATACATAATGTAATAAATCCAATCAATGATTACGTAAAATAGGGTATTATTAATATAGATAATACTCACGGTTATCCATATTTAATCCACATAAAAATGCGCTGAGCCTGTTTGAGTCATTACCACACACAAGAGTCGCCTACGCTGCACACAGTACACCCCATATAATTTTGATTGTGAAGCCTTCTAACTTAGAGAAATGAAAATAATATTACTTTAAATGAATATTTTATGTTGATTGTTAAAATTAATATTTATTTGTATTATATGTATTTATTATTTTTATATAATTATTTTTAACTTTATATAAGTCATAATTTATTTTAAAAAAATTTTTTATTTGTTATAAATATTAAAGAAAAAATATGATAATTAAAAGACTTCATTGAAGTCACACCCTATTTAAAAGGCACGCTGAGCATTTTTCGGCTCAGCAAACTCAATGCATGCAGGTGTTTTTCGATGTACGTATATTCATCATGCAATTGGTAACTAGACCTACATTGAATCTCTTCCAGATTTTGGATAATGACAATAAATCATTCGACCTAAAAAGTTCTAGTCCTAGTAGGATACCTATTCTAAAATAAACACTATAGGAGTTAATATTAACATTTTCTATGGAAAATTTTCTTATGTGAAATTTTAATTATATGATATTTAATATCATACACAAGGATTGTAAGATATAAGTATCAGGTCATACTAAATTAATTGCGTAACCTAATAATTATGATTATAGGCCAATGAGTGGGATAGAATATGGATTATGTAGAATGATTCAATGATAAATAATGTATATGTATATTAAATGACTAAATATATTAGCATTTAGAGATTTTAGTAAATATAATTTTCGCCTCAATAGATAAACTATTATTATTAATCATATAACTATTTGTATAATATTTATATAATATATATATATATATATATATATATATATATATACCATATGGCATGCAATTATATAATATACATAATATAAATAATATATTTATATTATTTATATTAAATTATATTATATTCATCTACTCACTAATAATTATGAAGTATAAAATTAAGACGTAAAATGACAGGCCGAGGTAAGGTACAAGTTAAACGACGTAGGAATAATATCACATGAGCCCTACCACCCCAAGGCTTAAAAGACCTTCAGAAGTAAATAAGTCTAAAGTATTAAAGATCTTCTGAAGAAAAAGACTAAAAAGACATACTAAGCCAAATAATGCTATATAATGCTTAAAAGACTTTTGGTTCCGTATAAAAATGATT
>JABUQX010039426.1:27500-32763 GCA_015478945.1 Trachelipus rathkii
ATTATTTATTATTATTGATATTATTATTTATGAGATTATTAGTTTTAACTGTATTGAAATTTAGGCTCTAAAGTGAAAATTCTACTATTTCTGTTCGAATTCAATGTAGGTTATTTTATGCATCTTGATGATGTTGGACTGTAAATTATTTTAATTTATATTTTTATATATAATAGTAGAATATTGATAAGTTTATAATATTTATTATATAATAATTAAAAATATATTATAGATATATAATCATTATATGTATAATTAACTTAAATATATATAGATACTTATATAACGAACAACGAGATCTTCGTATAATCATTCTTCAGCGTTAATACCTTTAACTATGATAAGTACTATCATAACTATATGTTAGCTAAAGTTTCTATAATATAGTGCTGAAAATACATTTATAAACTTATATATTGTATACATATATTAATAATAAGTTATATAATTAATTATATATATTATATATATAATTAATTATATATAGTATAATGGGTATATATATTATAATATGAATTATATATATATATAATTAATATATATATCATATAGTATATATATATAATGAATATTATAATATATAATTAATATATATATATTAGTTAATATATATAATATTATAATAGTATATATAGTATATATATAGAGCATATATATATATATCTTATATGTAATACTATATTATTAGGATTAATTCTTGTTGTTAAAGTTTTTTGAAGATCATTTTGGTAGATATTCGTTATTGGTGCTTGGAAATTTTGTAATCCATGGTAACTGTCACAATGTGTTTTATTTGTTTATGTTTGCTTAGTGCTGAGGTTGAGATTAAATCAAATTATTTTAGCAAATCTTATTCTTCGAATTGACCATTTCCTGAATACGCCTAACATAGTTATCAATCAAAGTACCAAATTCACCCGAAAATTCGCACTCAAAGTTGAACATTCCCGGGAGCTTTGAAGGCCGGAGTACGGTACAGCCAGTTATACGCTAGGTAATTTATATATATTTAATTTTTATAAGTGTCATATCTATTATAAATATAATAAACTTATATATATCTATATGGTATTACTAAGTTAATCGAACTGATAGATACTTTATCATAACATACTAATGACTGCAAGAATACATCAAGACTATTCCTTCTGTGTCTCTACTTATTATTTGGTCGTAGAATACGTGATTATTATTATTATAAATGTCATAAAAATACAAATAGAATATATGATATAGATTATGGGATAGGTATAGTCATATTTATATATATAGACCCGGGATTATAATTTATATATATTTTAATATATTTATTATATACTATATATATCATATTAATATATATTTACTATATTATAATATATATTATGTAACTATTAATTAATTAAAAACTACCATTTCAAGGGTCGGGGAGTTAGGGATAGGCACAAGAATTTTTATAATCACTTATATCAATCTATTATTTCGTTATCTATTTAATTGATATACATATTTCGATGTCTTTCAATACTATTAGCGATTTACGTCAAGCCTCTTTCGGGAAACAAGTATTAAAAGAGCCATCACTCCAAAGAATTAAGGCACAAGTGAAAAGCTTATCTGGTTTTGGTTTTAATTGTTTTTATTTTTTAATAACTTGATATTTTAAAATTAATTTTTGAACGAAATAGTAGTTATTACTATCTAATGTTCTCTTGCATTATGGATTATTGATTCAAGACTCTAAAATCTTACTTCCTGCAGTTTCTAGATTATGAATTAATTTATAGGACGTATTATGTGAATGTAAGATATAATATGTGAATTTCATATAATAATTGTATAATATTATATCTTTCCTTTTTAATTTCAATTTATTTATGATATTTGTATGTTATTTATTAAATATTATTCACGAGATATTTTTGATAGTTTATTTATAATGCTTATAATGGTTTTGAGTAGTTATAGTTATTAATCGAATGATTTATGGTAAGGGCAGAGTTCTGGAATTATTTCTATTCGTTCACGGGGTTATTGAGCCTCATTAAAAAGATGTTATCAGTTGGGGATATTATTCAAATATAAGTGTATTAACCTCAGTCAATAATACTGATTTTATGAGATTTACATACTTTACCCTCGGAGCCTAGATATCTATGTGAAGATCTCCACCTATAGTAAACTAGGGAGTGCAACTCAGGCAAGGTACTATTACACATAGTCGCTTATGGTTCTAACGCTGGGAAAAGCGTTGTTTGTCGTGGAGATTTCAATATTTTTTGAAAACATGCGAAGGATATCTTGTAGACCATCAAATAAAAGTTGGGATAAAACAAAATAACTATATAAACAATCTATTAACTACCTAACGAACAAAATGTAGTTATTACTCTAATCTTATTATAACATTAATATATCACAATTATATATTATGAGTGGTTTATATGGATCTTGGTTTATAATACGTTTATATTAGTATTACTATCTCACTATTATATTATCTCTAATATATAATTAGTAGTATACCTTTATTTTGTATATAATAATATATTAGGATATAATTACTTATCATAATTACTAAGTATATTAATATTTATATTTGTAACCGGGCTACCTTCCATCGCGCGTTGGTTGGAAAGGATTAACGACTCTCTTATGATATTGTGGAAAACTTTATAGGATAATTCTGGGGATTATGGTGGATTTGTATATATATATATATATTCATACTTATTGAAGGTAATTAACATATATTTTGTATATAATTTCATTTAATATTGTTAGTACAACACATTTATTATTATTAAATTAATATTATCCTTATAATACATTATACTAATATTATAAAATCTTTCTAAGTATTTAGAATATTTAAATAAATTTATACCATCGAGTATACTCAATGATATTATTATTATTAAAGCAATAATTGTAATATAAATAATATGATTGAGTATTATAATTATTAACTTATATATAATATATATACTGTAGAATTTAGGTCAAACCATGTATAAAACAAATATAATGTCATGTATTTAAATATTTATCTCATCGATAGATGATATATCTTTTCTTTATCTAATCCAGAGTGGCACAGATGCTCCTTTATAACGTTCTCAATATATGTAATAACGTTATCTTCAAAATAACTGATCAGATAAGAACGCACCGTTATCAGATTATTTACCCGTTATCTGATCAAATGAATTAAATACCTTCTAATATTAACTTATACTAGTAAGTCATAGGTTATTTCTCAGAATACCAGAGCATCTGTGTCATTTAGAGAACGTCCAAGACCGTATCTGGATAGACTTATCCATCATCACCGGGATTTGCGCATGTTTCATCCAGAGATGAATCACAAGTACATTTGTAATCTACCACGCGCGTCTTTGGGCTAGTAATTTATTAAAACTCTGTTATTTACATTTTTTATTTTTATTGCTTCGAAGCCCTCGTTAAACCAACTGATATCATGTTGGGGTGTCGAAAAAAGTAATGGTCCCGCATCGTCTGGCGTTACTTTTACACAACTCCTCAAACATGTTCTCACATTAAACAATGAACTGTTACATCAATCATAGAGAACTATTGTTATATGACCGACCTTGACTTACCATTAGCTGCCACTAACAAACTGAGAACGCTTTTTCCTTCAGATATTTTTCTTATAACGGGGTTTACACCACGCAATCGAATATATAGCACTCTGCACTTAACAAAACCAAATATGTGGAATTCTGAGTTTGCTTTTGCTAGGAGAAAATTTTCATTATCTTGTTCTTTTCGTTGAATAGTGTTGAGTTACATTCGCATTGGAAATGGAACGTCGCTTGAAACTGGTTGGTTCTGTGGGCCGAGCAGAGCAAAGCCTAATTTGCTTAAATATTGCAAATACAGGTTCTTTTCTTTTTCTTTCTATAAAAAATAGTCTCTCTACAACAGTATTATATTTATTAAAACGTATATATTACGCATAGTTTTATATTGTATACCTACAATACTATATATATAATATTAGATATATTATAGTATTATATATATGGTTATAGTATATATATATATATATATAATATGGTGTGTATAATATAATATATTAATATATATATATTATATATATAGTAATTATTTATTTAATACTATATTTTTATTGTATATTTTACCTGTGTTAATATATAATAATATATATATATATGATACTATAATAATATGGGAAGTACAATATAATTTTAAATGTTTTAATTTAAAATTAAATTTTTCTATATAACAAAATAATAAATTAAATCACAAGTAATATATATCTACCAAATACACCTGATTACAACAATTATAAGTATAAAAATATTTTATCTTTAATCATATCTTTAATATATGGAAATATTTGATATATAATATACTATATATAATATTAAGTTAATATGATATAATATTAATATATTATATATATATGATATATACTATATATTATTAATATATTAATATATATTAAATAATAATTATATGATATTATTATATATAATTATTATATATATTAGTAATATTTAATATTATAATATTTAAAATATATATATATGTAATATATTATATATTATAATATTATATATATATAATTAGTAATTATATATTATTATATATATATATAATATTAATATATATATCTATATATTAATATTATCATTATTAATTATTTATTATTATATGATGTACGGTATATATAATTTATATATATATAGAATGATTGTATATTATAAAATGCGTATCATTAATTAATTCCCGAGATTGTATTTATAATTATGCTTACCATTGAATAAATCAATGTTCTTGTTAAAAGACTTATGACTCAAATGAATATGTCAAATAGTGTTAATAGTCAAATAATTATTGAATTTAATAATATATTAGAAAAATATTTAGTTTCAATCAGCTAATATAATAATTATTTATTTTTAAATATATGTATCATTAATTAGAAAATTGCTGCTGATAACATGAAAATAGAACTTTAGCCAAGATAATTAGTACAATAAGATAATTAATGTCTATATTAAAATATATAAGATGATACGTAGATAATATTAGTTAGATATTGATTTTGGAATAATAATAAGTAGTTATATATAAATATAATAAGAATATATACAGTAAATAATGATAAATAGAAGATATAATATACTTTAATGATTACATAAAGAGCATTGATAATTATTCTATATTATGGTATTATTATAGTTAGTAATAATTATATTTAAATATTAGTATGATATTAGGTAAGTAGTTT
>JABUQX010039427.1:0-7500 GCA_015478945.1 Trachelipus rathkii
CATGTGAAAAGAGGTTAGAGCCTACATGTGGCTTTTCCTATAATTAATTAATAATAAATAAATAGCTATATATATATCATTAGTCTAATTAAAAATTAAATATATATAAAAAATTATTCTTAATTCTTAATTTTTTACGTAGATTGAAATGGGAAACACTAGATATGGAATTCTGACAGTCTTCTTATGTCTCTTTATATATATATAATAATATATATATATATATATACTAAATATATATATTATATATATCTAGTATATATATATATATATAAGGCATAATTACAAATATAAATATAAATATCTATATAATATTTATATCTATTACCATATTACTCATACCATTATTATAACCTTATATATAAATATTATAACTATATATATCCATATATAATTATTATAATATATATATATATATATATATATATATATATCGGTGACGTCACGACGATCTTAGATATATGAAAAAAAATGAGAATAAAATAAAATAATCAAATCACTAAACATGCAATACAAATCAAAAATTGTACTTTTTTTCTAAAAAAATCAAAAATAATCTCCCGCAATCGCCTCTGATTAATAAGTCAATGCTGAGGGCCTATAAATACTGATGAAGAAGATGAACGAGACTCCTCAAGCAAAAAGAAATGAAAAAATTATGTTTCTCACAAGCACAGCCTTTTCCTATTTTGAATTTCAATACTAGTAGCAAAAGTATATAATCCACTTGTAAAATCTCTCTTTCACATTAAGAGTCGGGTTGGGGAATAGAAGGTATGAGTTCGCGGAGAGTGTTCGACGTGTTGATATAATTCAAGTTAAATTTTTTACAGTGTTATATAACAGAGAGAAATATAAATTCACTTCAATAATGGTGAACGTGAAGACAGCAAAATCTATTTAGCGTAAGGTGTGCACAATCACTATGGTATGAAAATAGATGTATTATTAACACTGTTTATTAAATATTTTTAAATAGTTCACTATAAATCGACATATATAATACATCATTGTATAATTAGTAAATTATAAGTAGTTAATTAGGTATTAAGTAGACTATAAGACAAAGAATTATATAATATAAAGTAAAATTTCAAACTAAATATCAGATACACTGAATAAAGGTAGTGAGTTATTAATGATTAGCTCATTAGAAAAATTTATTGAGGAGTAATATTTAAGTACTATATTATATTAATATTAAACTATGTCATATATAATACTGATTAATTTTATATATCTTTATTTAAGTGGTATTTAGAATTAAATATATATTGATTATATATAATGAGAAAGATAGAAATATGGCAACAAATTAACATACATTTAATAAAGAGTGAAAGAGCAGTCAAATTATTATGATATTTATTTATTTACTAAAAAATTTATAAAAAATATTATAAATCTATTATTATTTGTGAGAGTTGATATAGAGAGTATTATTAATTTAAACAAAAGTATTATGACAAAATATATTAGTATTATTAAAATTTCGTATATGTTAGGAAAATATATTTTATGAGGTCTGAAAGAGAATTCTAATTATATTTATACAATTAATATACCGTTAAGTACACTGACTATAATATTAGCATAAAGCAATTTAGATATTAAATATAATATATTAATAATATATTATAATTATATTAAAAATTAAATAATTTAATATTATTAATATATAATATTAATATATTAAATTATCTTATATATTAAATACTAAAAACCCTTCTCCATTATATATTAAATATGATATCTATATATATACAATTATTATAACATATAATATAATATATATAATATTAATAATTATATAAATATATATAATATATATTAATAATTAATATTATATAATATATATATTATTTAAATTAATTATATCAACAATTATATAAATTTATTAAAATATATATTTATTTAATTATTATAATACATTAATATATATTATAATTCAGATTGATATATAATTGAACTATGTTAGTCGATTGAATTGAAGTGACGATAATGCTAGTGTAGATACTAGTGATTATTACGTTATGTTAATAGCGTGAATTTGCAGTGTGCGTTGAATTAATTTTTTAATTAATATACCTATATTAATTATTAATAAATATAATATAATATATTCATAGAATAATATATTAAATACTTAACCTATAATAATATACTCATTTAATATATACATGAGTAGTAGTATATATTTATATTACCTCAATTAGAATGAGCCTTACAAGATACTCCAATATATACTGCAATTGTGAGTAGATTATTGCGTGTGCTTAATTGATATATTCTATTAATTATAATTTGATTCATAACTAAACAGAGAGAAATGTGTGTTTGCGAGAGTTAACAAATAAAAACCTAATAGTGTCTCTATAATCTAGCTGTAAAAAATAAGCTGAGAATAAGTAAAAAAAAAAAAAAAAAAAATAAATATTATATATAAAAAATAAATAAAAAAAAAAAGATAATTTGGTAGTATAACCTTATTAAGGATATATAACTATGTTAATATCGAGTATAAGCTGTATTCTAATAAATTTATTAGTATTTGTTATCTATGAGTGAGAATAATTATTTAATTATAATTGTTTTTATTCTATATATTCATATTGGTTATAAATCAACCTATGCTAATGTATAGATAAATTAATATCATAAATCAAATATTTTGAGCTTGTGTATTTATTATTGAGGAGAATCATGGCATCATTGAATTTCGTAACTACTCGTCACTAATCTGTAATTAATTGTTAAACTCTTATTGCGCTATTGTTAATAAATAAACTAGACAAGTCGTATGTCATTTAGATAATAGTGTAAACATTAATTATTGTTATTTTAAATATATATGTGACTTAGATTTACTATATTAGTGTGTGATATTCATTAATATAATTTTTGGCTTATTTGATAAGAGTATATGATAAAAAATATTATTATATTGTTTTGATTATAACTTAATATAATGTTGTCTGATTCTATATTCTTGTGTAGAGCGCAGCAAATATATTTAATAAAAAGAATAGTGAGTGACCCTTATAGTATAAAAATTGATTGCTTATTATTCAGTATTAATGTGAATAAAATATATATCAAACTGAGTGTAACTGAAATTTATACTATGGTTCACTGTATATTAATCTTCTTATATAGTGTCGTAGTACTCAATATTCTATAACATGGGTAAAGTGATAGATGTAAGAGATTTTTTAACCTTTTATGTTTAACAATTCTATTAGACTTTTTTGTAAATTCAAATTCTTTTTAATCAAGAGTGAGTCGCAGGTATTTAATCAAGTGGGGTAAAATTTTATACAGAGTAAGAGGTGTTTTATACTAACATCTTTTCATATTATTTATTTAACTCTTCTTTTTATAAATTATCTTCATTTAGTGGAAATATTGATGAAATATTTGCGGGATTTGTGATGCGGTTGGAGGATGCACTCCTAAGTGTTGTTAAAAGTTGTCCATTAGTGGCAGGTGTCCCCATAAATGCGTCGAACGCTTGATAAGTGTGTAAATAATATATGAGAAGGGATAAAGATGGGGAGAGAAGAGGTAATTAGGTACGATACACTATCTTCCTTCACAGCATTTTGAGACTTTATTATCCATTATAAAATAAACAAATAAATATGAAAATTTTTTATAAAAGAAACTCTCGTTTCTGAATTTCATATATTATTATATATATAATACTATTATATATAATATATATAATATATATATATATATATATATATATATATATATAAATATATATATATATATATTATATATTATATATATATATATATATATATATATAATAATATATTATATATATATATATATCATTATATATAATATATATATAAATATATATATTATAGTATATTATATATATATAAATATATATATATATATATATATATACAATATATATATATATATATATATATTATATATATATAATAATATTATATAATATATATATATAATTATTATATATATATATATATATATTATATATATATATTATATATATCATATATATATATATATATATATATATATATATATAATATATATATATATATATCTATATATATATATATATATGAATAAAGCAACTTTTTTTGTTACATCATTACACTGTTCTCCAAGTTGTGCATAAAATCAAAGAAATTTATTTTTATTACTCTTCTATAATAATTTAATTCCTACTACGACTAATACTCACATTTTTATAGTAAACTAACAAATCAAATCAATAATTTTGAAAATCAATTAAGGAAAAAATATTGTTTTAAATGGATAATTAAAGTCTCAAAATGCTGAGGATCAGTGTGAAGAGCAGAGAGAATGAAAAAGACACCTTAAAAAGAGAAGATAAATAGAGAAAAAGAAGATCAGAAGAATAGTTTTTTTCCATTATTATAATTTTAGACAACTCTATTTCAAATTTATGGAAAATGGATTTGTTAATAATTTTTTATTTTTCAAAAGAAAATGAAAAGCTTAATAAAATATATTTCTTTTTATTTACTGAATTTAAAAAATATATATTATATATTTATTTAAATATATATATATATATATAATTATATATTATATAATATTATATATTATATAATATATATACTATATATATATATATTTAATATAATATATATATACTGTATATATATTAAATATATATATTATTATATAATATATATATATATATATATATATAATATAATATATTATATATATATATATATATATATATATATATATAATTATTATATAATATATATATAATATATATTTATATATATATATATATACTGTATATATAGTATATATATATATATAATATATATATATATATATATATATATATATATATATATATATATATATATATATATATTTAATATAATATATATATATATTATATATATATATGCGGTATATGATAATGAAAATAATCAATATTATTGCCAATTACAAATATAAACTTACAATAATTACAATAAAATATATTTTTATAATGTGTTAATAAAATGTATCAATTAAATGAAAGCAAAAAGGCAATTCCATTAGGAACATACCTTAGGGGGGAAAAATATATTGCAGCATATTAGATATGAATGAACATTATGAATTAAAATTAACATTATCAGTTAATATTTAGTTTCAAGCTCAATTTTAAACGTGCTTAGATGGGGATATGATTAAACAATTTCGTATATACAAAGGTATGCTATTCAATATTACAGATGCCAGAGAGGGAAAGTTACTTTCAACCGCGATAGAATGGGATATTGGATATAAATATTATTATTATTCCGTGTACTTTATTTATTATATTCATAAGCAAGATTAAACATTTTAGTACGTGCAAATGGAGAATTATATATTTTTTTATTATCTTAAACACAATCAAAGTCGCCCTCAGTTTATTTGTGTAACATTTTAGGTATATTCAGTTGCTTGAAATTATCACTTACATGTTCAGAATTAACAAATCTTGAGAAACTATTCTTACAATCTTATTCTGAGTGGTTTGAAGACTTTGACACAACGTAGTTGCCGCATTGCAAAACTTCAACTCCAAAAAATACAATGCAATAAATTAACATTAAATTTATTTTAGAGAAGTAAAAGTTTCTAGCAGATTTAAGATCAAAATAATTTCCAAGTTTTTACGATATATTAATAAATATAGCAAGCCTTTTAAAGAAATTTTCAACATGTAGATAATGTTTTAGATTTACGCTAATAAAATAAACTAAATGTTTAAATTCTTTAACATTTTCCATGCTAATATTATTAATTAATATAAAATCCAAATTTATCAATACACTTTCTACAGAAATAAACTCTGTACTTACTTTCCAGGATTTTAAAAACGAATTTATTAAAAAGAAAATCAATCATAAATTTTTTTTCAATGTAATATTGGGTAGAAAACCTTCAGCAAAAGGAAAGTTGAATCCCAAAGTGTGAAATACTGTATCATCGGCATGCATCACAATAGAAGGCAACAGATAATTTAAGTAATTTCTATAGATTATTAGCAGCAAGAGACCTAGATAGATGCCTTGAGGAACACCTACACACATGGGAGCAACATTTGATGTACTGCACTTAAGCATATAGTTTATATAATAACAGTTAAAATAAATTTAATAAGGATATTCCGAAACTAATTTTTTTCATTTACTTTGAATTTCACCAAGAAAGACGTGGTGGCCCAATAGGAATATTTCCTGAGGAATATCCGCACTCACTCATCGCACAAGAATTAATTTCCAAGGTAACGCTACATGAACCTTTGGAAGCTTGTGTAAGTGTTAAACGCAATTTTTTTTCCTTCATTCTCCCCCTTTTAATTTTAAAACTCAGCTAGTCGACATGACAAATAGACATCAAAACTCTGTGGGCTCCTACCAAAATTCCCAAACCACACCGATTGCAGCTATCGTGTCCGTCCCTAAAAACGAACTCATATTCACAGAAAGGATACAAAATATCTGGGAAGGCCCTAGCTTCGCACTTCGCACTGGTTAGAGGACGTGGAAGAAAACATACAACTCAAACAATGCATCACAGAAAGGGCCAAACTTATACAAACCAGAAACCAAATTCACTTAACAGATGGGGAATTCAGAAGCCTTTTAAATTGAAATTCACAACTACGAATAGATAAATTCGAAGATTTCACCGATACTTTACGTTCGTTAGATTTGCCAGAAGACTCCCTCCACCACTTTGAAGCATTTGATCGAATACTAAAAATTAAATAGAACTTTCAGGAAACTCTATATTGAAGTGCTCTGTCTATAACAAAAAATTTCATTTTTTTTTAGAAAAAACTAAAAGAAAAGGACTATTTACTCAACTTTCAGGAAAAATTAATAAACGCAATAGCTATAGCTTTTCTTCATGCACAAATACACATCATCTAGAAGAATATAAGAAACAATATGTCGAGAATTACGATTACAACCTTTCACTTCCAAAACAGATGCAATACCTCCATCGAAAATTGAAAGACCGACTATATACATTACCTATTACAGCCATAGACTTCACAACCGTCAACTTAGTCAGCAAAAGCAGAAAATCCGCAAGAGCAAAATTACAAAATCAACACATACAAAAAAAATCATTCCCTCAAATAACACTACCAGCAAATCAAATGCAATGAACATTCTCTCCCCGCCATAGCCCAAGCACTGGACAATCACTTCAAATATGTTACCATTGTGACAAATCAGGGCACCTCATCAGTCAATGACCCTTCAACCCTTACTGTCACATATGTTACCAATATCACATAAGAGGTTCTACACTAAATTACTAAAACTCCAAATTGTAACCAAGAAATCCAAATTTGAAAGTAAAGCACACCCCAATAACCCCTCAAATTGAGAAAAGCATAAAAATAGGACTTTGGAAATCAAGCGGAATAAATCCCATTCAATATAAAGGGGTGAGACCTTACTTCCAGTATTATCCACA
>JABUQX010039427.1:15000-17500 GCA_015478945.1 Trachelipus rathkii
GTATTAATGACTGACTTTAAAACTAATCATGATATTGAATCGGTATGGGTAGATATCTTTATGTTTAATAAATCATATAGAATAGGGGCATTTTATAGACCTCCTGGCCAGAGTCAAGAATTAGACGCGGAAATTGTGAAAGAAATTGAGACAGAATGCCACAGTAAAGAAAAAGGTATAGTCATAATGGGTGATTTTAATTTTCCTGGCATTCAATGGGATTCCTTGTCTAATACAGACCATAGTAGTTCAGTATTTATAAATTGTATACTAGATAACTTTTTGAGCCAGATGGTCCATGAACCCACAAGACACGATGCACTATTAGACTTAATATTAACTAACGATGAAAAGTATTGTTGATAAGTTTTTTTTTTGGGAGGATTTAGAGTGGAGGGAGAATTTATTACTTAGTGACCATTAATAATAATTAGATTTAATAGGGAATGTGATATCTGGCCCAAATGCAAGCCTAATAATGAGAAAATCCTAGATTTCCAAAATGGCGATTTTACCAAATTACGAGATATGCTTAGTATAACTGACTGGGATAAAGAGTTTAAAGACCAAAACTGTTTTATCATGTGGGAACGTTTTAAGCAAATTTTAATGAATATTCAGTCAGTATGTTTTAAAAATAAACCCATTAGGGTGGCGAAGAGAAAACCTGTTTGGTGGAATAGAGAGATAAGAGATAAAATCAATGAAAAGCATAGATGTTTTAAAATATTCAAGAGTAGTAATAGGGAAGATGATTTAGAAAATTATAGGAAAAATAGAAACGAACTTAACCAGTCATAAGAAGGCAAGAGAGGAGGCAGAAATTAATTTAGCAAGGAATAGTAATAAGAACCTGAAGAAGTTTTTTTAGCTTTTATAAATTTAAAAGTAAGAATAGGACAATTGGTCCAATTAAAATTGATGAAAATTTAGTGAGTTCATATAAGGAGTTGGTCAACATTTTCAATGCTTATTTTGCTTCAGTGTTTACTGAGGAAAGATTAGATAATAGTTTGAAGACTAATAGTTCTTGTATGCATGTAACAAATAGACTTACAGAATTTGAATTTGACGTAAAAGATATTAAATGTTTACTAGACCATATTGATCCAAGTAAAGCTGCAGGCCCTGATGGTATACATGGTAGAATTTTGAAAGAGGGTAGTACCAGCATTGCAAAGGCACTGTATTTGATTTTTAAGCGATCTATAACATTTGGTGAGGTACCAGATGACTAGAAATCAGCATATGTTGTGCCTATTTATAAGAAAGGTAGTAAGGAAGATTTGTGAAATTATAGGCCAGTTAGCTTAACATCTCTGGTTGTAAAGGTTCTGGAAAAGTTACTGAAAGGTCATATAGAGAAATATTTAGAAGATAACAAGGTATTGTATGACTCCAAGCACGGTTTCAGAAAGGGTAAGTCATGTCAGACAAACCTTTTAGAATTTATGGAATTCATTACTGACTGCATTGACCTAGGAGATCCAGCTGATATTATATATTTAGACTTTAGCAAAGCTTTTAATAAGGTTCCCCACATAAGGCTGATGAAGAAGATATTGTGCAATGTGCGTATAGCTGCGAGTGGTTACATGGTTGATTAAAGAGTCTGGTTGTGGACATAGAAAACAGTGTGTACAACTAAATGGCAATAAGTTATCATGGGAAATAGTGAAGAGTGGTGTTCCACAGGGTTCAGTGCTGGGGCCACTGTTGTTCCTCATATATATAAATGATTTAGACCAGGGACTTAAATGCAAAGTTTCTAAGTTTGCAGATGATACCAAAGTGGCCACCTCAGTTAGGAATAGTGAAGGATGTATAAAGATTCAAAATGATCTTGATAAACTTCTTGGGTGGGCAGATAAGTGGCAAATGAATTTTAATAGTAAAAAGTGTAAGGTTCTTCACCTAGGTTACTCAAATAAAAGTTTTAACTACGATATGAATGGGATTGGCTTGAGTCTGTGGACGAAGAAAAAGTTTAGGTGTGATTATAAGCAGTAATTTGAAGTAGCTAATCAGTGTTTGGAAGCAAGGAATAAGGCTAATAAGGATTGTTGCATAATAAAATCGCAATGTTGTTTACAAGAGCAAGAAAGTAATAAGTAAACTGTATAATATATGTTATGCCAATAATACAGTATTGTGCACAAGTTTGGGCGCCCCTTATTTAAAGAAAAGACTTAAGATATACTAGAGACAGTGGCAACGTTAGAGCAGCCAACAAAGGATGATTTCTGGGTTTAGAGCGTAAGAGCATGAGGAAAGCTGAAGGAGTTTCTGAATGTTTTCTGCAGAAAGGCGATTTCTAGGAGGGGACATGATACAAGTCTACAAAATATTTACATCTATTGATAATACAGAGAGACCAAGTAAAATTCTTCATAGTAGAGCAACGCGACGGGAGACCAGGTGGCACATAACAAGAAATTAAAGAGGAAGCATTGCCATCATTGATATAAGAAAGCATGCATTCAGCAATTAGGATTGTTTA
>JABUQX010039427.1:27500-45000 GCA_015478945.1 Trachelipus rathkii
CGTTTAATATATATATATATATATATATATATATATATACACATATAAACGGGGTCATGCTCTGGCCTTGTAAATTCAGATCCGCCCCATGAACTTTCACAAACTCTTCATGGAAAATTAAAAGTTCCTGATTTTTCTCCTAACTGATGGAATTTATGTAGACTCCTTCTTGAGTGCTTTAACCCTTTGATATATATATATATTGTGAATAAGAGAAAGAGAAAACAAAGTAAATTATATACTTAGAAAAAGAGAAAGTAAGAGAGAAGATATAGATACACAAACAAGAAAGAAAGTATGAAATAAAGAAAAGTAGAGTAGCATAAAGCTACAGAGCAAAGATGAGCACCCGACACACTACATTGACCCGTTGATATCTAAATAAAATAGGAAACCTTTGTAGAATTCCTGTAATTATATGAAAGAAAGAAAAACCATATAGTAATATTAATATATAACATATATAATAAATAAAAAAATATATAATTACTTACATAATAAATATTTTTTTAAAGTTTAAAAATAATATATATCTAAGAAAATATATAGTATAATATAAATATGAAAAATATTATATATATAAGTTATAATATTTATAAACTGAAAAATATACTGTACTGTGTATATTTTGTATATAACTGAATGTTTTTTATATATATAAATTAATTATATAATATACGAATATTATATAAAATAATAATATATAAAAGAATATATGAAAAAGAATGAGTATAAATGTGAGTTAAGAATAAAAAAAGTTATATTAAATTATTAGCTATATATATATAAATTATTGTTATTATATGATATATACAGGCGTATGAAGCAGCTAGCGATATATATGCTGTTGTGGTTATTGCTGGCTATATAAGGTTTCTATGATAGTCAGCTCTAGATTTACAAAGTTTTTGCTATATTATGCATATATATATATATATATATATGATATATATGCATATATTATTTATAGTATATATACATATATTATATATATATATATGGGTGTAGGGTAAGGATACATAAGGTGGGAGGATCATGTCTCAGAAATTTTGGGGAAAATCACATGTAAAATTTTAGTATTAGAGGACAAAATAGCAAAAAATGTTTTACTATAAATTAAAAAAAACAACAAAAACAAAAAACAATTATGAATTGTAATTAATTATGAAATGAAATTACGTGCATTCGATATAATGTATGCATGGTTAGGCTTCAACAATAATAAATATATTAATCTAAACCTTAGGCTTCAAAATAAAATATTTCTTTCCTCAATTTTTCTTTTCATTAAAAATAGACGTCCATACTCATCTCTAAGGTGAAAACAAGATTTCTCAACCTACAATTAGGACTGTGCTTGGAAAACTTGTAGATTTTTAATATTAAAGAAATTAAAGAAGAATATTAAATATAGAAACAGTCACAATTTTCAAATATTTATATTATTTTGCTACTGATTTTACTTTTAATTATTACACACGCGCACCCACACCCACACACACACCCACACACACACACTCACACACACACACACACACACACACACACACACACCTACATAAACACACAAAGACAATACTTCATAATGTTACAGATTAATATAGCAGGTATATATATATATATATATATAGATATATATATATATATATATATATATATATATATATATATATAGGTCAGCTTCCCGAAAGCAACATGTAACAAAAAAACTATAACTTCAGGAAATAAATAAAATTTAATTAATCAGGAGACAATCAACCTTCTAAATTAGAAAAATATATATAAAAATAATGCCTTTAACACATTTAAAATTATTTAAAAATAATAATTGCAGAGATAATAGAAGAACGAAGAAATCCATGACTTTGAGTGAACGTCAAAGATGCCAAATGTCGATTTTATTTAACTAAAAGATATCCCAAGGGTAATCCACAAAGATGAATTGAGAGTCGGGCTTTCTCGGCCTACCGGAGATGACGGTCTCTGTCCCTCTGTCACCTCGTTTGGCTCTGAACCCCTAGAAAGGAAATAAAAGAACATATCACATTTTCCAGAGCTTAATTAAAAACAATATATGGCAACTCTTGCTCTCGCACCACTGCAGAAATGGAAGGTTGATGAGAGTGTACGCTGCCAGAACTAATATCATACGCTGCCAGACCTAACATTATACTAATATTTAAGGTGTTATTAATAAATATTAGAATAAAAATTTTTTTTAATTAATCTGATGAAAGTTTCAAATCAAAATCAAAATGTTATTTATTTTCCTGTAGCTGTTATATTTTTTTTAGTTACATGCATGATGCTTTCGGGAGGCTGGCCTATATATATATATATATATATATATTTATTTTTATAAATGTATATATATGAATCTATTATTGTTATTGTATATATATATATATATATATATATATATATATTATATATATATATATATATATATATGCTGGAGTTATTATATATATATATTATATATATATATATATATTATATACATATTTATATATATATATATATCCATATATATATATATATTTAGTATATATAGTATATATAAAAAGTATATATGTTATATATAGATATAAATATATATATATATATATATATATATATATATATATATGACACTGGATTTACACCCTGTATCTCCCTAGTTGGGGAAAAGGGGTAATAATTTTCGATAGAGAGGGAAATGGAAACAAAATTTTATTTTTTAGTTTTTCTTGGATAACTTATAAAATAGGCTATTTCTATTTACTTTTGTTTATCTATTTAATCCCGTTTCTTGTATCTGTGAATGATGTTTGAAAATAAGGTTTGATTTTGAAACTTATCTACTCCAATTTACTTCCTTTGAAAATAATAGCTGTCTATAATTGCTGGCGTAAAAGTCTGCTTCACATTTTTATATATTTACAACCGTTTGAAGAGTTTGGCAATCCTTTATTTTTAAGTGCTTATTGGTTAATATATATATATATACAGGGTATATATATAAAGAGCAGCAGCAGCAGCAGCAAGGCAGCAGCATATATATATATATATATATATATTACATATATATATTATATAGATACATATTATATATATATATATATATATATTAATATATTTAGTATGAGTGTATATATATATATAGTTACATATATATACTGTATGTATATATATATATGAGTATAGTTATATAATATATATACATATGCATATATATATATATATATAGGATCTTTTCCGTTTTGCGGAGACAAAGATATATCGACGGTCATACTTCAGATGCTTTCTGGAGTTTCGCATGGTCCTCAGTGCGGGCTTAACACGGATCGGTCTATTAATCGGACCAGTTTCAGCGTATTAAATATATTCATATTAATATGGTTTTATAAATTAATTATTAATGTAACTGTTAAATAACTACAGGAATTATTATCAACTCAGTAACAAACTAGTAAATTATATTACATATATATATATAAAAGTTATATGTTATGTTATATGTAGTTGTTATTATATATATATATATATATATATATATATATATTATGTTATATATATATGTTATTATGTATATAGTGTATATAAATATATATATATATATATTATGTATATATATTATTACATATATATACATATAGAGAGAGAGAGAGAGAGAGAGAGGAGAGGGCTTAGTTTCGAGTATTTTTCTCTTCACTTGTTTTAGGGTTATGCTTTAGGCAGTTGCTACGTGTTAACCTAACCTAACTAACCTAACTCCTTAACCTAACCTAACCTAACCTAACCTAACCTAAGAGAAGATCCTCTACTAATAACCTAACTTTAACCTAACCTAACCTAATCTGTAACCAGTCCCAACCCCAACCTAACCTAACCTAACAATCTAAAAACAAAAATTAAAGAAAATACCTGAAACTGAAATTAAGTGAGTGATCAACTGGGAGATGAGACAGTGAGATAGTTTATATAGGTTATATTATATATATATATATATATATATATATATATATATATATATATATATATATATATATATATATATATAGAGAGAGAGAGAGGTATAGAGAGAGAGAGAGATCGTGAGGGTGCGAGAGAGAGAGAGAGAGAGTAAATAAAAACAGTTTTTAAAGAACTTGAAGAACATCTAACAATAAACGGGTCAGCTTTACATTGACTAGCCTGACGAAATCAAAGTCTTAGCCATAACATCTGCTATATTAATTTGGTTCCAATTAATTATTAATTTAACAGCAAATAACTACAGGAATTTCATATTTTAACATTTTCCAAAAAATATATGTTTTACTAAAAATATTAACACTTTAAATGCTATACATAAATATTTTCGGAAAATTGACAACAAACACGTTAACATTTCAAATCCTGTACATTAACTGCGGCAATAGGGAGCGATATATCATCGAAAGAGTCAATATGTAAATCGATATTCTTGTCTCCTCATAACGGAAAAGAACCTATATATAGCAGGTACAGAGCAAAGATATAGTACAGGTAAGTGAGAGAGTATATATATATATGGCAGGTGTATATATATATAGTTAGGCAGAAAAGAGCATATATATTGCTATTATATATATATATATATGGCAAGTTTGCTAGGTTATGCGTAAGTTTAATTTGCCATGCTGCGCTTACAGCTAACGACCAACGCTCACGTAGCCCAATCTAGGAGGGGGTCTGCTCAATTTTAAGTCTGAGAAAAGACGGGAGCTAAGAACAGAATATCGCACTCACATTGAATCGTCCAGCGACGAAACCTGGCTCATTAGCTGGACGAATGCTCACCGCTGTGCTGCCTGTAGGACTTATGGTTGAAAGTTAGATCCATTCCTTTCTGACCTATACCAAGAATATTTAAAAAAATAATTAGACTCCAATAAAAAGATCAAGATAACCAATCCCATGCCAATTGGTTTATAAAAACACCTTCAAAACCTGGAAAATATATAAAATTTTAATAAATATACCTTTTTGGTGAAAGATTCTTACTGGGGTCATCATATATTATATATATATATATATATGGTAGGAGAAAGAGAAAGAGTTATATATGTTATTATATATATATATATATATATGCATATATATATATATATATATTATTATTATTAGTAAAATATTTGAAAATTTAACAGTTAATAGTATATATATATACATATTATTATTATATAAAAGTAGTTATATATATATGTATGATATTTGTTATATATATATATATATTATTATTATAGTTATTATGATATTATTATTATTATTATTATTATTATTATATATGTATATTATATATTTATATATATGATATATTATTATTATTATTATATATATATGTTATTATTATTATTATTATTATTATATATTATATATATATGTATATATATTATTATTATTATGTATATATATTATAATATTATATTTGATATATACATATATATTATTACATATATATATATATATATATATATATATATATATATATATATATATATATATATATTTCATAAATTGGTTAAATATTATCGCCAATATATAATTTTAGTAAAAAATTAAATCCTATCTCTATTTTAAACTTTGTTCTCTTTTTTAAAGCTCTTTCGATAATTGTTTTATTTATGTTGAAGTGCAGTATTTCATGGTTATATTTGGTTGTAATAGAGATCGGGTTTAATATATATAGCATATAGAGTTATATAGCAGCAGCAGGTATATATATATATGGTATATATATATATATATATATATGGTATATATAGTATAGAGAGAGAGAGAGAGAGAGAGAGAGTAAGCAAATTAAACCCTATCTCTATGAAACCACGAAATAAACACATGAAATTTAAAACATAACGTAAAAAAAATAAAAATGAAGTATCAAAGAATTTATATATATATATATATATATATATAGCAGTTATGGTATATATATATATATATGGTTAGTTAGTATTATATATTATTATTATTATTATATATATATATATATTACATATATATTAGTTATTATATATTAATATTATGTATATATATTTATATAAATATCATAAATGTATATATATATTTTATGGTAAAGTTATATATATATATATATATATATATATATATATATATATTAAGTTATATATATATGTTATATATATATATATATATATATATTATATATATACTCTGTTTGTAACCCAATTTAATAACCCTAATATAATGGAAATGATTCATCCAACTTATTTATAAATATTTCAAAAAATTTTTCTTTTTTTTTCATTCTAAAAAAAAAACCATAACTTAAAAACAGTTTGTCTTTAACAATGAAAACACACACTTAAGCAGAGAAACACATACAAAGATAAATAAAAATAATAATGAGCAAAGAAAAATATTGAACCTTAAATATATAGGATAAATTATTTCAAATTTCACATGTTAAAACAAAGAATTCCCCTTATATAGTAGTATAGTATATTATATATATATATATATATATATATATATATATATAGTTATATATATGAGTATATATGTTATTATTATTGTTATTATATGTTATTATTATATATTTTATATATATATATTATATACATGGCCACACCGTTCAAGTAACATTTTGTCAAGCACAAGCACAACACTTGGGAATTTGTCTGCCACAAGTACCTAAAATCCTTGTTCAAGCACAAAGTAAATGGTATCAAGCAAGTGCCTCTATGAAAATATATTACATATATATATATATATATATATATATATATGTTTATATAAGAGTAGAAAAGTATAAAGTATAAATATATATACATTAAGATAGTAGCAGTAGTATATAAGAGTATATTTATATGTTATGCAGAGCATATATATATATATATATATATATATATATATATATATATATATCATCGTCCTCACCCTCCTCCTAAGACAATGAGGGTAAGGTGCGTACTTCACTGAAACAGAGCAGTAAAGAATATGACAAGTCGAAAAGAAAGCCCAGCCTTACCTTTAGTGAGACCGTCGTAAAGCCAAAAATCCGCCCTAGAGCTTGCTTCACTGACCGCGATGACCCTTCACTAGGGTATTAGTCAATGTGGATCTATCCTTGGTCTAGGTGGGCTACAACAATACCTCCCTGCAAAACCCCTCCCATCTACCCTGTAATGCACCTTCTTCTTTCTGCCTCAAAAATTTATTTCTCTACAGGCATTCCCTTTACTTGACTCAAATCACTCCTAATTCCAGCCTTTTTTTCTGGTCTCACAGCCAGTTGATTTCCCAAAGCACTAATCTACCACTATACATCCGTTAACTAACCGACTTCATCATCCATCCTTTCCACATGACCAAACCATCTCAACGTACTTTCATTACCCCTCTCATTTACTCCCTTCACACCACACAATTTTCTAATACGTTCATTCCTCATTTTATCAATTCTTCTCACGCTAACAAACACTCCCCAAGATTGTCCATCTGAATACATTGTAGTTTAGATCTGTTCCTCTCATTTGCAGAACTAGCTAATCAGTCCCACTAAATATACATTAACAGACAAGCAACATGCCCCTCAGCAAGACCCTAGTACACCTCAAGAATTTGGGTCCCTTACATCCACCAAAAGATTTAATTGCACCAGCCACCCTTCCTGCCATTCACAAATTTCCTACTACACTATGCATCATACGTTCCCATTTTATCCAACGTATATCCTAAATATTTAAATCAGGCACTTCTTCCAGCGCTCACCATCCAAACATCCTGTCTGAGGAATGCTTTCAATTGCACAACCAAAACCTTAATTTTTTATTCATCTTTATTTTCAAACCCTCCTTTACACATCCTACCAAATCTCTTACCAATCCTCTCAAACCCTCTTCAGATTTGCCACACACAAAAACAAATTATCCTCATATAATAGGTGGGGAATCCTCCACTCTCTTCCAGATTTGAAAATTCTAACACCGTCCCTTCCCATCCCCTCCTCCTCTAATCGATTCATTCGCCGATCCGTGTATGGGAATAAAGAACCAAGGAGACGTACACACATTCCTGCCTCCGCTAATATTATTAAACCAATCATTTTCGACTCTAATTATTCTTATATACGCTTCACTATCGTTATACATACTTTTGATTACATTTAGAAGCTTACCACCAACACCATATATCACTAACACCTGCTATAGAGCTTAGCTATTAAACCTATCATACGCCTGTTGCAAATCTATTAAACCAAAATACAATTTATTCTTCTCCTCCCTCATTTTCCCAATCATTTGTTTCAATGTAAAGATTTGATCCACAAATCCCCTACCACTTCTAAACACACCTTGTTCTTCACCAATCAGTCCTTCAATCATTCGACGCACTCTTTCGATTAAAATACTAGCATATATCTTCCCTACAACACTCAAAAAACTAATTTCCCTATAGGGATACCTTACAGTCATCTTATTCCCCATTCCTTTATATGTGGTACTATTATTGGTCTCCTCCAATCCCTCTGAACTATACCCTCCTTAAACGCTTTGTTACACAACTTCCAAATCCAATCAATCATCATCTCTCCTATCTATCTATGTATCTATCTATCTATCTATCTATCTATCTATCTATGTATAAAAAAAATTTAAAAAAATATTGGCAAGTTAAAATTTCCAAAAATACTTGCAAGTACCAGTACCAAGTACCAAGAACAAAAGGTGCAAGTACAAGCATACTTCGTTTTCAGATACCGCGCACACGGCGCATCTTCAGTACAGATTTGGCTATGCTACCAAGCGTTGTACTGGAATCAAGCCCGATATATATATATATAGTTATATATATTATTATATATATATATATATAAAGAGTATATATTATTATTACATATATTATTATTATATATATATTAGTTATTATTATAAGTTATTATATATAAATATATATATATATTATTATTAGCATATATTATTATTATACATTAGCAGCATATACTATGAGTTATATAACAGTAGTATATGTTATATGTTAATATTATATATATATATGTTATTATTTGAGTATATATATATATATATATATATAGTATATATATATATATATATATATATATATATATATGGCTGTTAAGTTATGTTGCAATGATCTCAAGCGGAATGTTTGAATGCTTACCTTCAAGATGGTAAAACCGCGAGTGTTGCGATCCTGACCAATATACAGCTGCAAAAGAAACCCATCACCACTCTCTGAAAGCTAACTCTGGTTTCTCTGAGAGGGAAGTAAAGTCATGTTCAGGTGACATCCAACCCTCCGGTGGATCTCCCCGCCACACTCGAGTCAGGGGTCACACTGGTAATTTTTAAACGTCATTTGTATATATAAATGCAATACTATTTGTATATTTCAAATGGTCCGAAGTGGGTTTGAACCCTTACCCTTAGCCGAGTTAGTTTAGAGGCTGCTAAGTGGTGGGTTTCAGCTCATCGTGTCAGGGAGGTAACACCTTTGGTTTACCATCTTAAGGGTAAAAGGTTCGAAACCCACTTAGGTCAGTATAATATGTACAGATAATATGGTTTTTACGTTAAATTTACACACACACACATATATATATATATATATATATATATATATTGGTTATTATTATTGTTGTTATTTAGAAATAAAGTTATTATGTTATATATATATACAGGTTATTATATGGGTTAAGTTATATTATATATATGTTATATATATATATATATTATTATTATATATTATTGTTGTTGGTTATATATATATATATATGTTATTACTATATGTTATGTAGTTTTACACATAACTAGTTTTAGATGTATATGACAATCCGCATCCGCATCGCATCCCTCAATTCACGATTTTGAAATATAAGTATCTGCATATATACATATACGTATCATTTTGTATATATAAATTTAATGCATGTACATTTATAATGACACTAAGTGGGTTTGAACCCTTACCCTAGAAGCCGAGTTAGGTTTCAGGAGGCTAAGTGGTGGGTTTCCTAGCCTCATCGTATCGAGGTAAATAATTCTTGGTTTACCATCTTATAAAGGTTCAAACCCACTTAGGGTCAGTATAAATGTACAGATAATTATGCGGTTTTTACATTAAATTTACATATATATATATATAGTATATATATATTATATATATATATATATATGTATATATATATATATATATATATATATATATATATATATAGAGAGTAGATAGAGTATATATATATATATATATATATATATATATATATATATATATATATATATTATGTATTTATATATATATATATTAAGAGTATATATATATATATGAAATACAAATTGTTATTTATAATATCCTAACATATCCATCCCAATTCACGATTTGAAATATAATGTATTCGCACTTATTGAATGCGGATAGCGTGATTACAAATTGAAAACCTTTAAATTGTTTTCTAGATATTGATTAAATTTTTATGATAAAGTTTGAATAAAGAAAATTTGAGTATATGATAAGAGTATATATTATTATTATTATACATATTATTACATATTATTATTATATTATTATTATTGGTTATATTATTACATATACATATTATTATATATATATATATTTATATATTATTATATGTTATTACATATATATATGTTATTATTATATATTATTATATATATATATAAAAATATATATATATATATATTATATATATTGTTGTTATTATTAATATAGGCTACTATATATATATATAATATAATTAGTACTATAGCATAAAGCATATATATATATGAGGTATAGTATATATATATAGTTATAGAAAGAAAGAAATACATATTATTATACATATACATATATATATATATATATAATGAAATAAAGTAAGCCCAATTAAATAGAGAAGACGTTCCTGCTATCTTTAGACGTGTAATCACACCAACCTCTACTTTTAGTTTTCATATAAATATATATATATAGTATATATATTAGGTTAGTATAATATTTATATATATATATATATATATATATATATATATATACATATTTATTATATATATATATATATACAGGCAAAATATTATGCTAGGCTAGTTTATATGAGCAGTATAGGTACAGTAGAGCAAAGAGTATATGTTACATATACAAAGTATATATATATATATATTATACCAACCTTTTATATTTATATACATATATATATATATATATATATATATATATATATCCTTCTTTCCTTCTTTATCGTCCATTCACTTCCTACAGATGTGAGGAAGGGTGCTTAATATACATGGAAATAGGATAGTTAAATAGAAGAATAAGGCGTAAGAAGAAAGGAATGTCCCCTATTTTCATCTCAATACCCATAGGTGAGAGCTCGTCGCAGTCAAAATAGTCCACCGTAGGACTTCACAAGACCACAGCGGACACTCGGTGTGGTATTTCGTCAATATATGATTCATCCTTTGTGTCAGGAAATGACTATACCACCTTACATAACCCAGCCATCAAATCAGATTTATTCCTTTCCTTCTGACATTCATTTACTGACTCAATCCATATTTTTTGTCTCCCAGCCGGCCAATTCCCAGCACACCCATCAAAATACATCCGCTTAATCAACCGACTATCATCCATCCTCTTTTTATGACCAAAACATCTCAAAACACACTCGTTTATTCTCTCAATTACGATTTTTTCATGCCACACAAATCCATGACACGTTCATTCCTTATTTTATCAATTCTTCTCACATCTAACACGCAGGGCCCTCTTAACCGCTAGGCAAACTAGGCAAATGTTTAGGTGGGCAGAATATGAGGGCGGCCCTAGGTGGCTAGAACGCGGCAGACAACAACAAAAAAAGAAAAAATAACTATATATATTGAGCAGGAAGATATATATAGAGCAGTATAGGTAAAGAGTATGAGTATATATATATTATATATATATATATATATATATATGTTATTGTTGTTAGCATATATATTTTCTCAAAAGTCTAGCGGGTTTGAACCCTACCCCTTAGGGACATGCTAAGCCAAGAGTTCAAAGTGCCCCAAGCAAGGGTTCAAACCAAATCAGACTCTCTTTTAAAAATACAAATGAAAATGCACGATTTGGGCGCCAAATGTCTGTATATATGTTATTGTTGGTTAGCAGAGTATGTTATTATATATATGTTGGTTATATATATTGTTGCTATATGGTTATATATATATGAGTTATATAAGGTGGCGTTATCCTTATCAGATATATTATTATATATTATATTATATACATATTGTTGTTGTTATTATTATATATATATATATATATGATAGAAGAAGATACATACATATGTTATTGTTGTTATTATTATATATTATTATATGTATTATATTATTGTTATTATTATTATTATATTTATTATTATTATTATACATATTATTATTATTATTTGATACTTCAAGGTTATACATATATATATATTATATATATATTATATGATTTTACATATGCTTTAGGGGAATTTTTTTTTGCCTAGGGCGGAATGAATGGTTAAGGGAACCCTGCTAACACGCTCCTAAGATTATCTATCTCAACTGACTGACCTCTTATTCCACGCCATAGTTTCACTACTATACATTAATACCGATGACAACATACTCTTATGCAAAATACTAGCGCACTCAAGACCTAGTTCCTTTACATCTACCAGGGATTTAATTGCATCTGTGACCTTTCCGCTATTCATTTCCTACTACAATCTGCATCATCCATTCCCTATTTGCCCAATAAATGGAATAAATATTTAAGCTCAGATACTTGTTCCAATTGCTCATCATCCAAATTGATTTCACATCGCAGATTTTCCTCCCAACCATCACCTTACACTTATCTACATTTACTTTCAAACCCTTCCTTTTCCACACTTTGCAAAAACCCTCTAACAATCCTTCCAAACTATATTCAGATTGGTCACACAAAGTTAAATCATCAACGTACAATATGCAAGGTACCCTCCACTCTCTTCTTTTCTTCATTAGCTTCACATTTTCTCCTATCACCAATACCTCTAATTCTTTCAACAACCTATCCATATACAAATTAAATTATCAAGGAGACATGACACATCCCTGCCTCACCCCACTATTAATATTAAACCTTTCACTTTCCACTCCATTTATTCTTACACACGAATCACTATCGACATACATACTTATGATTATATTCAGAGGCCTATCACCAACATCATATATCACTAACACCTACCATAGAGCTCCCTATCCAGATATCCAGATATCAGACTGTTGCAAATCCGTAAAATCAAAATACAATTTATTTTCTTCTCTCTCATTTTGTCAATTAATTATTTGTTTCAATGTGAAGATTTGATCTACGTATTACCTACCACTTCTAAATGGACCTTTTTCTTCGCCAATCAGTTCCTTAGTCAGTCGGCGCAATCTTTCAGCCAATAAAAAGCACATATCTTCCTTACAACACTCAATATAATTTCCCGATAGTTTCTACGATTATATATATATATTTATATATATATATATATATATATATATATTATTATTGGTTATTATATTGCTGTTATTATTATGAAGTTATTATTATTATTATTATTACATATTACTAATATAATCGTAACATATATATATATATATATATATGTTATACATATATACATATATATATATATAATAAATAATATATATAGATAGTTATATTATATATTATTATACATATATATACATATAAACATATATATATATTGATATTATTAGCATATATATATATATTATTAAGAATATTTTAGATTGAACTTTCCATTTAAAATAGTTTTTATTAGTTATGCAGTTATATATATATATATAACAGTATATATATATATATAAATATATATATTATTAGTATTATTGTTATTAAGTACATATATATATATATGTTATTATATATTGAAGATATATGTTAGTTATTATTGGTTATTATATATATAGTTATGTTATGCTATTTATCTATGATATGTGTTGTTATATAGTTGCTACACTATATAAAGATATAAATAGTTATTAGTTATTATGCTAAGGCTTATTCACATATATTATTACATAATATATATATATAAGTGCTATATATAATATTGTTAGTCGTTGCAACTTATTTTCCACATTCATTAATCAAAGAAATGGGCTCTAAGAAAAACCGCAGGGATGAGTTAGGGCACTTGCAGAGGGTGCCTTTCAAATACAAATAGCAAAAGTCGGTAAGATTTTTTCTTTATTTTGTATTTTTATTCCTTTCATTAGAACATATATATGGTGGTTACTATATGGCAGCTGCTATATATTGTTGTTAAAGGCTATATATAGCAGCAAAGTAATATTATTATATATATATATATATATAAGAGTTATTATTATATATCCCTTTACTTTACAACATATAATAAAGATGATATTATTATATATATATATATTTACTGCTGAAGTTTATATCATTGGATTGTCTCCTCCAAGGTGTATATATTATGTTGTTATATTATTATAATATATATAAAGTTATATATATATATATATATATACCTGAGTTCCTACAATATATTTTCTATGGGGCTTTTTCTTATTGAGACTTCAGGTTAACTTCTGGCAAAATGACTTGTTTTTTCCTATTGTTTTTACTTAATATAGATTTCAATTATTTTATGATTTATAAAAATATTTTTGTTATAAAATATTATTTATTATGTGTAATATTTAAACCATATCATTTAAAAACAGAGTATTTATAAAAAATTATATATTATAAATTCAAGATACCATATCCTGGGCCTATTCCTCTTTCTTTTGGGCACGATAGTCCTATTTTTATGACTTGTTAAAAGCATTAGTTTGATAGCGGCTATTCTTCCCTTTTTTCGTTTGTTTTAATTTTGCATAATCTTTATATATATTTATTATAATAATTTCATTTATTTGACCAACTTTCGCAAAAATATGAAAATATTAATATGAACATTGTGAAATTTGCAAAATTAGATCGTTTCCATAATGTCAACTCGTGCTGAGCGCGAGCGATCGCTCCTATACACGAGTCGCTCCTGATATATATATATAGATAAAAGTATATATTATATATATATAAATATATATAGTATAATATAATATATGTATATAATAGGTGGTTATATATATATATATATATTATATGAAAAAGATATATATATATGTTATATATATATAAAAGATAAAGAGAAATATATATATATATATATTATATATATATATTTGATATATATACGAGGTTTCAACTAGTCAGATTAATTCCATTTTTTTCTATAATTTACGCTATAGAAACAAACATCAGTGAGACATACTATATGAAAGTTTGAACTTTTTTTTTTATATACTTCTAGTATATGCCTTTATTACAGCATGTTTAGCTGTGAATTTTGTTTATTGAAATAATGAAAAAGAAACAGTCTATAACAGAAACATGCCTATAGGTTATGTAAGGAAGTTAAAGTCACTAGGTTACATACTATGATCACATAATCCAAAACTTCATAAATTTTTAGTTGTAAAGGAAGCTCATTGTGCCGTAGTTTTTATTTTGATTTTTATCACCAATACCGTTTTAGTTTTGACTTTTAACAAACAAAGATGTTCGATCCATGCAAATCGATATGAATAAAATAATCAATGTGATACAGATATTATCCATTCGAGTTATTGGTTAAAGAGTATATATATATATATTTATATATATATATATATATATATTATTGTTAAGTTATATGTTATATATGGTTAAAGTGAGTATAACAGCGAAGAGTTAGTTAGTTATATATATATATATTATATATATATATATATATATATGTTATTATTATTATTTCATATATATTATTATTGTTATTATTATTATTATATATAATAGTTATTATTATTATTAAGTTATTATATATATATTATATATATATTATTAAAGGGTATATTATATTATTTATTATTATTATTATTATTATTACACATTATTGTTATTATTATTGCTTTTGTAATATATATGTTGTTTATTATTATTATATTATTGTTTATATATTTTATATAGTAATATAGTATATATATATATATATATTAATATATTATATTGGTTATATTATATATATTATTAATATTATATTATTATACATATATATTATTATTATTGTTATTGTTATTATATATTATATATATATATATTCAGGCATATATATATAGTATAGTAACAGATAGAGTGAATTTGGCCTTAAAATCAAGGTTTCCAGCTTTGTCCTATTTATTATAATTTGTTTCTCCCTTTTTTATTATAAGTAACGACAGATTATTCGAAGTTACATATTTATTAAAAAAGTTTAAAACCAGTTTTCACTCATCTAACTTTCTTTGGCCGAACGCTCGGCCCCCAGTTCTTTTACCTTGATGACCACTTCCTCAAGAGCACTTTCTTAAATGTGTCACGTGTTTGATTTAGAATTAGTAAAACTGTGTTTAGATAAAATGTATATATAATAATACTTTTAATTTTATCTGTAGTTGTCCCAAAGGTAATTGCCGAAAAGCATTTTACTAATTTATCTTGAAGGATATTTTTTTTTATAACTCTCGCCTGCCATATAATTAAAATCCAAAACTTCGATATGTATATAATAATAATAACAATATAAAAATAGGGGGAAAGATTTAGTGACACTCAAAGCGTATTTGTTCGTATAGAGTATCTCTGAAGTGACGTCATAGCCCAAACGTCAGGATCATGGGCTCACGTTTGATCCGGGACGTCAGAAGTTGTGCGTACATTACGCTTTTCTTCTAATTTCAGAAATATAGTAGAGAGTATATATATATGTTTATTACAAAGAAGCAGTTATAAGAAGCAGCGAAGTTAGCGTGGTTGGGTTGGTTAAGGCAGCAGTATAAAGGCGTTGGTTATTATGCTACATATATGTTGCTGCTGGTTATACAGGTGACATATACAGTATATATATATACATAGTAGGGCAAATGGTCATCAACCGTAATGGTTTTGAGACTTATCAACTTGGCGTAGATTGTTGCGAATAAATGTCCTAAAAGTACTAATTTTGGGATTTATTGTTCTTTTGGGGTATATCACTAACGAATAAATTACGGTAACCCGCACCTCCCGATGACAGGAGTCGGAAGTCTCTCGGCCCTATGGTGGATACTTGCGAAGAACCCTCCGGGGGTGGTCTCCGGAACCCCTCGTTTCTGTCTTTGGGTGTCGTGTCTCCTGACCATCCTCCCAAAAAGCGTGAAACGTCCCCTCCAGCAACCGCCTGAGCTCCCTAGTGTAATACTCCATTTTAAAGTTTGTTGACTCACTCCCAGCCTAGCAGGTTTTTTTTGATTTTTTAACAATGATTTTTGATTTTTATTTTTCCTATTTTTTTCAGATATTAGTAACGTCACGCGATATATATAATTTGTAACTTGCAAATTATATTTTGGTGACGATGAATCCAAAAAAT
>JABUQX010039427.1:50000-73357 GCA_015478945.1 Trachelipus rathkii
TCGTGCGGTAACCCTTGGGCTATTCTTTAGTTAAAAAAAAGGCAAAATTTTAATAGAAAGTCTAATTTATTATTTAAACGAGTAACCAAAAAAATGTCTCTAAATAGGCCTTCTAATCATATTACTATAATTATTACGAATATTTTTTTAATTTTTTATTTTTTTTACATTTTCCTATCCAAAATTTACACGGATTCCAAAAATTTAATATTCCTTTTCGCTGTAGCTATTGTAGTTTTGATGATATAAATTTTTTTTTTTTTTTTTTTTTTTTATTGCATTCTTCCGCCACTAAAATTGGACAGACATTCCGCAATGTTTCCTTTTCATTGCGGTATCTGATTTGGATATTTTAGTATTATTCGTTGATAAATACTTAAAGCTAGGTCATATTTATGATATTATATATATATATTTAATTTATATATTATTATATTATATATATTATATATTAATATATATATTATTATATATATAATTATATACTGTATATTTTAATATTAGATAGAGTGACACATTTGGTCCTAAAACGTAGAGGTTGCCAGAATTTGTCCTATTTATTATAATTTGCCCTTATTATTATAATTAGTCTTTTTTATTCTAATTAGGGTCAGATTAAAAAAAAAGTTTTGAAACTAGTTTTGATTTCAAACTTTGCAGATGGAGCTCTTGATTGGAATGTGTAATATCTGTAAGATAGGTTGCTGTCTTTTTTAATTACCTACAGATAATTTTCGATCTAAAATGATGTATTTGTGATACACGATTGTACAATATATAATAGTAAGTTTAACTTTTATTTCCGTTGTCCTCAGTCGCAACACGCGGTGGTTCAATCCCGGAGAAGGCAGTAATTCTTGTACACTTCATATTATGTTCTTCTATTTAAGAGTACTAATAGATAAAATTGAAAATTATGCAAGATCTTTACACCTAACAAATATTAAGAACTCGAGGGCAGGAACAGACTGCGAACTGGTGATTGTTCGCCTTGAAGGGAGCTCGATTGCTTTAAAACTGTTCTTGAACTTAACTTTTTTGGGTTGGGGTAGCCTAGTGGTGAAAGCATCGAGTATATTGTTCCTCAGTGCGCAAACACGCAGTGGTTCATCCCGGAAGAAAGGCCAGCTAATTTTCTTTACCTTCAAAACTATATGTTTTTTTTAAGATGATAATATATATTGATATATATTATATATATATATTTATATATATACTATATATATATATGATATATATATATATATATTATATTATTATATATATATATATATATATATATATTTTATAGATATATAATATATATATATATATATATATAATATTGTGGTGTCACCGCGAGATCATTTCCTGGACTCTCCCCCATTCAACTGCTTTATTACTCCTTCTATCTATCATCAATGAGGCAGTATTCCCAACTTGTACCCTCGAGCCTTACTTCTAAAAGCGGGTACACAAGAATACACACCCCGGACCTAATCTAACACAATGTCCAATATGCATAAACTCCATAAACTGCAATAGATGCAATCAATGGATCCACTGCACGATTCCCATCTCACCACGCTATCCTCTTCAAAATACAATTGGATCCGCCCTGTCTGCACTCCACCCTCAACAACCCCCACAACACACACATCACACAAACAAACCAACAATATAAACATATTGCAATTCAACACAAACGGACTACACAGCAAAACCAAAGACATATAAGTTTTTTTTATAAACAAACAACGACAGCATAGGCACATGGAATATAATAAGCTATACTCTACCCGATACACTATCAGAACCAAAAATTTCTATGGCTTACCAGATTGCGATCTTCATACACCAAGCCCTGAAACCACACCCTTCTACCCTTATTTACACAACGTCACTATTTCATACACAAACACCACATTACAAACTATAACGGCATTAAACTGCAACACCACAAAACCTAGCCTTCACAATTAAGATGATAAACAAAAAACCACACAATATAAAAAAAACGCTCTATTCCAACCACACCCACCAAATGCCCCAGAATTACAACCAAACTAACTTCGAAATCTCCCACCTCCCAAACCTCATCAATATGGGAGGATATCTCCAACGCTCACCACCCTACGTGGTACAATACCCAAGAAGCAAACCAAAGAGGAACTTTGAAAACCTCAACATCTTAAACAACACAAACATCCACACTAGAAACCCACCTCACCAATCAAATATGCCATCACAAGAAGCATAACACTATATTTCCACCAAACTTTACACACACCACTCCACTGGGTTCAAGCACAGCCGATTCTAAACTCCGTCCACCTAACCATCATCATAAAACACCAAAATGTCAACAAACCAAACTACCCACTCTGAAAAACATACACAAAATACAAAAAAGCGGCTGGACACAATTCACCAACCATATTAGAAAACAACATACATCCCCTAAAATATCACTTTAAACATCACAACAAAACCATACAAAATTTCATTTCTCTAATTCAAAAAGCAGCGAACAAAGCCATTTCCAGAGAATACATGAAAAAAATACAACCCAACCCTAAGAACAATTTTTAAGAACAATTAATCAAACAACGCCAGTAGTAAGGGGTGGACAACTGCCGCTAAACTGAAAGTAGCCATATTTGTCGCTAAATCTGGCACACTAATTCATTAATTTGTGCGCATTTTTGTACTTTTTACATTAAATTTTTACCATTTTTAAGAAATTTTGTTATTGTTTTGCCAGATTTTGTCGCTAATCTGGCAACTAATCCGTATAAATTTGGCCTTTTTTTAAGCATTTTTGGCACTTTTTTAGCATTTTAGCTACTTTTTTAGATATTTTTATCCACTATTCATTAAGATCCCAATCCGGGGATTTTGGGAGAATTTTCCCATGGCAGCCCTGCCACGTGCGAAGCAAAGATTGAAACCATTTCGAAGGTTTTGGATTCAGTAATGTCGAAAACACTGACTTGGAATTTCCATTCATTTCATTAGATTTTGACGCTTTATACGTTCAAAGTTAGGGGTCGGTCGGTGACGACCGAATTTTAAAGGTCTGAAGGACGATAGAGGTTTTCAGCCTGAGACTCAAGGGTTTTACCCAAAGGGAGGGCGGAAGCCTCCAAAGGGGGCTTTGGTACCTTAAGATGGGTTTACAAAAATCGCAGAAGACTTGAAACCTATGGAGGCTGGGTCAGAGGAGCTAGAAGTCGGAACGGCAGTTGGGTCGGATTCGGGTCGGTCCAGAGGACCCAGGCAAGGGGTCCCTCCCTGGAAAAAAAGAAGAAATGCATGGAATGCAACTAGAAGAGAGGGAGAAGAAAGGAAGAAGAAGAAAGGAAGAAGAGAACGGAAGAAGAAGAAAGGAAGAACGATAAGAAGAAATGATAGTAAATGAGGAAGGAGGGGTAGGAGAAGGATTCAGAGTTGGTACTGGAGCCGGTGCGGTGCAGCCGGTGCGGTGTCTAGTTAGTAAAAATTCGTTTAATAATACAATATCTTATTGTTCACATAAAACTGATTTCTGTAGTTTACCATGTACATATGTCAGATTGCATTGGCAATCTTGCAAAGAATAACCCGTATTTTAAATGTTCGAAAGACTGACCATTTTATTTTCAAAATTCTCATTTTCTTTTTTATTAAAAATTTAACTAATAATAGTTTTTTTCCCTTAAATTGAAACATTCATTTATAGTTTGAATTTATATTGTTGTTTGTATTTATATTTAGTATTTTGTGTTTAATTTAATATTTTAATTTTTTTAATATTTTTGTAGCTATTTTAGGAGTTTAACTTAATTTAGCATTTCTAATATTTAATTTAGTAATTTAGTGTTTAATTTTTTTTTTTTTATTTTTTGTTTTCTTTTTTTTTTGTTTGTACTTTGATTTTATATATCTAAATTATTTTTCAAATATTTTTTTTTTATTTTTTTTTTATTTTTTTTTTAATTTTTTAATTTTTAAATTTTTTGTATTTTTTTATTTTTTCTAAGTTTAAACTTTTATGTTTTTTTTTACATTATTACTTTGGTGTTAGGGAATTATTATTATTTTGAATGTTCTTTCCTATTTTAACTTTTTTTTAATTTGTTTTGGTATTAACTTATGTTTTGTTTAAATAAAATTTTATTACAAATAAATATAGAAACTTAAAATATATAAATTAAATTGATCTCTGCTAGTATAAAATTTTGCGTATAAATTTACACTCGTTGTTCATACTATTATTCTATAAAAGCAGTTACGAACACTATCTAAAAATTGTTCTGATTTTACAACTTTCAGATGTTTTATCTATTGCATTGTCTTTTTTGATTAACGATTTTTTAGCCCCCCCCATAGTGATAAATGCAGGTATTCATGATCTACCTAAACTCTGTGCCATCACTTGATATCTTTTTATTTAGAATAGCTTTAATTGATCTCTATATTGAATCTTTTAATCACTATGTGGATATCAAAGATACATAAAGATTTATTGTGTTTTTTAGTATTAAAAAAACTTAACACAAAAAACATATTTTAGAGTTTATAAAAGTTTTTGATATAGTATAGTCTCTCTATAACTTAAACATTCTTAGTAATAAAATTAATATAAACTAAAAAAGTATTTTTTTTCTTTCATGGTTCTTATATACTTAAAACAATTAGTACATTGTTTTAATACCATTTAAAGCTTATGAATACAGATAATCAAAATAGTGGTTGAAATCATTCGGAAAGTTTTACAAATGCAAATCTGACCTCCAGAGCACCTTCATACCCATTCCTGATCTCTAAATTTGATCTGATTCAATTGATCTATCTTAAGAATCTAATTAGAGATTCTATCTAAGATAGCATTCGAGTATTTTGAATATAATAATAAACACTCACTAAAAGACTGTTTGATTCTCATTTTGTTAGTGATGTATTTATGGGGCTTTTTCGTGATGTTACCAGTTTGTTTTTTAAAAAAATATTAATCTGTAATTTTTATTCTTACCATGTTTTTTTTATAACTCATCATGACAATTTCTTGCATTTTTAATGCGATACTCTAAGCAGTCAAATCAGTTCATCCAGTAACATATCCAGTAAATTCTATGTAAATCAGTTAATCTCAGGTATAATATCAGTCAATATTCGAGTTAAGATGCAACCTCCTCCGATACTTCCTCCCATCCCTATCCGTGACTATTGATCTAATTCTTATTGTCTAGTTTTGATCTCATTGATCTATTGATTCAAGCTATATTAAAACAAAATTATAGACAAAAACTTTTATTTGTTTTTGTTTTGTTTTCTCTTATTACTTTTTTTTTTACTACAAAAAGCTCTCGTATACCGGCAGTTGATATGTTCTTTAACTTAAAATTTCTCACTTTTTTTATCATTACTTTTAATAGCGAGTAAATCAGTAATCTCTTAAAACTGACCTCTGCCCATTACCCTCCTCCACATCTCCGTGATCTCATATGTTCTATTATTCTATTGACATCTCATTGTCTATTGGTACTCTTATTGATTTCAAGTCATATTTATTGTATCTCATAACCACAAAACTTTTATTTATTTTGTTTTCTTCTTTACGCTATTGTTTTTCATCTAAAAAAATATTCTTCTTTAAAAATTTTATATTTTTTAAAAACTTAGATTTTACTATCTACCCTTTAAAGCTCAGTACGATCAGTTTAAACACGTTATAACATCCAAATCTGTATTATCTCAATTACACCTTTCCTACTTCCATGATCTAATTGGATCTTATTCGTATCTATTGATTCATACATTACTTCTATGGCATGTTATTATAACACGCCGATAGAGGGACTATTCGTTTAGATCGTTGTGTTGCCTCGATTTGGCGGTTTAAACATTTTGTTTTTTATAATAAGATTTTTTCTTTTTATGTTTCTTATAACCGAAAAAAAATTACATTCTCTTTAACATACTCTGCTTAAGCAGTTAAATCAAGTAAACCAGGTAAATTCAACACCCACTTATATCTTCCTAACCATTCCATGTCTATTGATCTATTGATTAATTCGACTATTGATCTATTGATTTATTCTATATTTTATTCTATATTTATTTGCGTTTTCACATACTCTAAAAGCAGTAAATCAGTAATCAGTAGAAGTCGAGGGACTTTGTTGCCGTCCAGTTCACCACTCTACCCATTGCTGCAATATTGAATCTATTAACCCTATTCGATTTATTGGATTTCACGTCCATCCCTAAGTCCAACATCACAAATAACTTTTTATTTTATTTTTGCTTTGTTTTTCTTTTATAATACATTTTGTTTTTACTAAAAAATCTATTCTTTTTTTTGATGTTTGATAACTTTTACTGAAAACTTTTTACATTTTTACAATACCGCTAAAGCAACGTACAATCATGTTAATTTCAGTTAAGCAAACACCCTCTTCCTCCTTACCATCCTAGATTCTCTATTGTCTATGATCCTTATTGATTCTTATTGCATTCTTAGTCATATTTTCATTTAACATTATTATGTTTCACATACCTGCTAAATGCAGTAAAATCAGTAAATACGTAATTCCAAACTGTTACCTCCAGTCACCATACTACCTCATTCGTGACTCTGATTTGATCTATATGTAGCTCTGATTTGATCTATTGATCTATCTCGAGACAAGTCATATTTTTGTTAGAATATCAGAGCAAGAAGAAGACAATTTTTTGCTCCTTGTCTTTTCTTGTATATCTATTTTATCTTTTTTCCCTATAGAGAAGGAGCGTGCGTTGCAGGCCGCTCGATTAGTGGGTTTGCTTTGGGTTCTATGTAGTGCGCTCTTTAACACATCCTGTAGGTTCTGATTACTAGAAAAATTGTATTCTTCTTTTATTTGTGGCTCACTTAAAAACATAAACCTGGTGCATTTATTTTTACCACTACCCTAAAAGCAGTAAATCTAGATATAAATCCAGATTAAATCTCAGAGAGAGGCACGTGGCCTTCCTGAGCCATTCTTCCTATCCTTTCCATGATCTCTCTATTTGACTTCATTGACACTCTTCTGTATATTATACTTGATCTTCATTGTTCAGTCCATTTTGTATTTATCCTAATCTTCACAAATCTTATTGATTATTTTGATTTTCCTTTTCTTTAAACTTTCTTGTGTTTATCTAAAATTGTATCTTTTTAGGTATCTATAACCTTAATCTCTTTTATTGCCTCATTTCTTACATACCACCTAAAGCAGTCATAATCAGCTAAATCATTTAAATCTAGTCAAATCAGTTAAATCAGTATATATCAGATCAAATTCATCAACCACACTCTGATCCTCCTAACCCATTCGTGATCTATTGATACTAATCCTTGATCATTGATTCAAGTCCTTTTTGTCATACAATACACTCACAATAACTTTTATTTATTTTGTTTTCATTTCTTTTCCACTTTAAACTTTGTCGTTTTTTACTAAAAAATTTATCTTTTTTATTATAGTTTTTAATTAACTCTTAAAAATTTGCTTTTTTTAATCACACCCTCAAAGCAGTAATCACGTAAAATCAGTAAATCGAAATATCCTACTTTCCACGCGCACCTCTACTACCTTCCCATGCTCTACCTTTGTAATCTACTTGTATCCTATTGATCTATTATCTATTTCTACTTTTAATCTATTGATTGATGTCATATTTTGTTATAACATAACACAAATAACTTTTATTTATTTTTGTTTTATTTCTGTTTTTAAACCATTTTGCTCTTTAACTAACAATACTATTTCTATTTATGTTTATAACTTTGTTCGAAAAAAAATTTGCTATTTTACATAACTTAAGCTGTTATAATCAAGTAAATCAGTCTATATCAAAACTGTCCCCTCCAAGCCACCCCTCAATACTCCCCTTCCATGATCCTATTTTAGATCTAGTCTGATCTATATGATCTATTGAATCTATTGATTCAAGCATTTACGAGTTCATTTCGTACTAGAAACTAACATATAAAAATATAATTCCCTTTGCGCTGCTGCTGTTGTTGCTAGAAATTGTAGTCGTTTTGTTGCTTCTCTTGCTTGTTCAGTTGCCTGCTGTTGTTGTTCGCTGACAACTGTTTGCGATTTGTTTGTTGTTGTTAAATGCTACGTTTGCTGTTGTGCTCTTGTTGTTGTGCTGGTTGTTGTGGTTTCGCTGGTTCGGTGCTCTTGTTTATTGTTTTTGTTGTTGTTGTTGTTTTCGTTAGTTTGTCTGCTTAAATATTATATCATACGTCAAGTACCAATGACAATATTTTACTAACACTTTTTCAATATTATTATCTCACAACCGATCTAATTGGTTAATTTTACTATTAATCATCTCGTTTAATATTAAACAATTAAACAAAATATATATCTCCTACCCTAACCTGAGATTTACAAGCATTCCAATTAACTAGGTAACTCTACAGCGAAGTTGACTGAAGTTTCAACTTACCCGCGAACGAGTAGGTCCTAGCTACTCTCTCAACTCTGTCTACTAGTACAATTCGTTATTTTAATTAATTCTTTAGTTCTAAAATTTCTCTTACGTTCTTTATTTCATTAGTATTATTATTATTCATTATATTATTTTATTATATTATTATTTATTATTTATATATTTATTATATTTATTACTCTGATTATTATTATTATTCATTATTATTATTAGTATTATTCTTTATCTTTATATTCACATTATATATGTTTTCATCTGACATCCAACAAAATCCTAACATGCCATACCACCACTACACATCACACCACACCACACACACACACACACTACACCACCACAAACACACCCACCAACACACCACACACTATAATTATAGAGACACTTTCACTCTAATATCCATTCAGCCAATGCCAATTTCGGTCGATCCGTTCAACTAATCTTACTGATCTAAATAGACTGCCTACTTTTCTTTGCAGATGGTAGGGAAGCGCATGATCGCTGTAATCATTTTTCTAATGCGTTCTAGTTGGAAGATATTTATATTTTTTTTCACATATTTACTTATAAACATTTTTCGTTTTCTTATGTATTTTCTTTTACGTTTCTCTTATTCTTTATATTTATCATTTGTTCTAAATAGTCTATTTATTTATTTATTTTGAGCGTCCTGAACTCCATAAGGTTTCTCTTACCCCTAATATTAGGCTCTTAGCTCCGCCAAGGCGGTTTGCGCTTTCCTTAGCAGGTTTTAACTATCTCGAGTAGGTCCCTATTTTTTGACATTGGTTCATATTCTGAATTTATCGATGTTTTTACACCCAAATCGATTTTGAATCGTCATATATCGAACGTGCTCTGGGTTTAACCACTTTAGCATTGGAAAAATACTATTCGAAAGCACAATCAATTATTTAATATAAGATTCACGAGGGTTCGGGTATGCGCTATCGCTTCCGTACCGTTACTCAGAGCTATATATGGTATGAACCCTGGTAGATCCTTGGAAAACCGGAACCTGGTAAACTGGAACTGAAATATATATAAGATATATTATATATAATTATCATATATATATATATTATATAATATATATATCTGATTTATATATATATTAACGTATACTTATATACATATCAAGGTCAGGTAAAATTTGGGTATATATATTATCTATTATATAGATATTGCAATGTACTATTATAATATTACTTATGATACTATCTATTACTATCTATTCATATCATTTTATTTTTTTGTAATTATATTTTTTGTTCTATTGAAATTTTTTTTTTATATTTATTTTTTTTTTTTTTTTTATGTTTTATTAAAGACAATTTTTTTTCCAGTTTTTCCAGTTTCAGGACCAAGTCACTTTCCAGTTCACAGGCTCTCCTGGAATCCTTCGCAGGATTTACCAGGATTCCCAAGGAATTGCCAGTGCCCTTCTATATTAGCTTTGTAACTACGGGCGATATATCGATTTATCATCTTTATTTTACTTATACATTCTTTCGATATATATTTCTTCAATTGCATAACTAATTGTTAACCCCAGAGCATCTGCTGTCAACATAACGCATTTAACAACTCGACATTAGGTGGTAAATCATATCCGATTAACTCGATTGAAACCATCAAAACATGATCTACTCGTTATTTATCAAACCTCTCTTAGGGACTCCAAATCAACCCCTTTGGCGGTCGCTAGGCCAATATTGGTGGTAAAAGACCCTTTGAGTTCAGGTTCAAAAATCAGAAAACCTTTTACACACTCTTATACAAAATATAAATACTATAATTCGCTTGAGTTACAATAACACGCAACATTTCGTAATAAACGATTCAATTTTTATATTAAAAATTGTGATAACAATATAAATCAATTTGCTAATCAGGCTGGCAGTTCAAACTACACAAATGCTTCTCAATTAGGAATTATCCAGCAGGTCAGCTTTGATCTCAGTAAGTTAGTACGGTAGATCTGCCCAATCTGCTATTTCATTAAGGTCGTGAGACTTTTATCCTCGGTACCCCTCTACTTCTTTGAAGTCACTAAGCAACTTTTTCATTTTTTTTTATTTCTCCTATGTATTATTGTAGAAAATTCTCACTGATACTATCAATCGTCATTGTAATTATTTTCTTAAAATGTTCTAAATCGGTCTTTTTTTAGATACAGAAAACATTCTTATTTAGAAGAGGTGCTCGAACTTAAAAATTTCTCCAATTCCAGTCCAATCAGATGTAATTCAGGTCTTGGGCTTATGAGGTTGAATAGAAAAGAAGTTTTTATCGTATTACATTAAGAAACATCTATTTTTTTTCTTTCACCTATTTCTATTAACCCTCCTTCCATACCCTATCTCTGCGGGAATGAGTGCGTACATGCAGTCATAAATAAATGGAACGAAGCCGGATCCGGTATGGCCGGTAGCCTGGAGCCGGCAGGCGGAGCCGGAGCACGGAGCCGGTAATAGCCGGAGCCGGCAGCCGGAGCCGGGAACCGGCAGCCCGGAGCTAGGCTGGTGCTGGTGCCGGTGCCGGCAGCCAGATCTCTGGCGTTAGTAAAGTCGTTCAATAGATATATAAATTTTTTAGCCATGTATAAGTTATCTGCAGAATTCCGTACTAAGGGACGAGAGTTGTCGTCAGAAATAGCGATGTAGAATGCCTTAGTCGTATCCGGGCGGGGCGAGTCTGGGCGCGCGGAGAGCTCGGGCAGGTGTCCTGAGAAGCGGCGGAGCCGGAGTCCGGAGCCGGCAGCCGGGGCCGGACAGCCAGAGTATGACATTCTTTCATCAATAACAATATTTTAGCAATGGTGCAAATTCAATATTACCAGCATAAGTGCAGCTTGAAACAGCTTATCAAATTAGTGCAGGATAAATCCTTGTCGAATTCCGCGTGAGGCAGTTATAAACCGAATCTATTCCAATCCGGACCGGAATCTAGCATAATTGGAAGCCATAAGATTTGCATCCGTAGCCAAATCCTTCTTGGCAGGCCTGAATTTTTTCGGCGAAATAAGGATCAAGCAGCAAATTGGTCAAATCTATTATTGTCATAAAAGACGTGCCCGTGTTCAAAATTTCATATTTAGTGCGAAACCTTAGCCCGGATCCGGATCCGAAGCGAAAGTCAAGTGAGGTGGTATCTCGGACTCCGAATCCGCTGATCCCTAGGTCAGTATGAGATTTTCTTCATACCGAAATATTCTTTTTGCTTAAAAAATTATCTATTCAAGAATGTATGCGTGTCTTGTATAGGTAAATATGCGCGTTAGTCTATAAAGAACTATTAGTCGGATCCGGTAGCCGAAGCGAGAGTCGTATTCCGGATGCGAGGCTCCGGTATCCGGGCCGGCATTCCTCCGTGAGAATTTCTTTTCGCGGAAAAAACTTTTTTCTGGTGAAAACAAACGTTGTCTAAAAGGTTCGTGCCGAACAATTTCATAATAGCTGCAGAGTAAACCTTAGTCCGAATCGGAGCTTGCAGCTGAACTATTATTAGCGCCAGAATCCCGGATCCGAATTTCGTGATCCTGGGTATGGCATATTTTTTCTTCATGATGATTATTTTTTGAGGTCCGAAACAATTTATTTCTAAGATGAGTGCTGAAGACAATGTTCTCAATATAGTCTAGAAGTATTTAGTCGGATCCTGGAGCCATAGTCCGGAGCCGGTACCTGGTAATCTGTAGCCTGCTATCGCTGCGGTATTGACCATTTTTTTTTCGGAATATTTTTGGCCGTGCAATTGTCCTATTCTTATTTTTAAGTTTATATGTAATAGATCGATTAGTTCCTTATATACTCAATAATAGCTGATTTCACTCTCTATGATGTATTAAACTATTTAGGATATTCTCAGGTACTATTCTCTATATAAGTGTTAATAATTAGTTTTGAGGAAGCTTTATACAAGGTTATAGCTACTCGTAATCATATCATAGTAAAATTTTATCTTTATAGTTATCTCTAATATGTAAGGTTATAGCATATATTTTTCTTCTATATATATATTTTATCCAAATACAAAATATATTTAATATCAATAAATTCAGTAGTGTATAGATAAATAATATTTATATTTTTACTACAGAAGAAACTGTTTCGTCTTAGAGAATATGTCATTCTATTAAAATATAGTTTTTGTAGTTATGGAAAATTCTATTAGTACTCTCGATATCCTCTCGAGTATGAGCCTCGATATGCTTCTCTCTGAAAAGTTCTGTAATAATTCTCGGATGTATGCTCACTCGTATCATTATATCCTCAAATAGACGCACATGTATTCTCTTGATTGGTTTTATAGTTTTCAAATATTATTTTTTCAGATGATATTTAATATATTACTTTAAATGGTAATATATATTTTTTTTGTATACTGGTTAATTTATTATAATAAAACATATATATCTCTCTTTATAAGATGATAGACCTTGCTCTCTTATCGAAATCTAATATTTTACTATATAGTGTGCAGAATAAACTCTCTCTTATAAGTTTATAAATACTGGTAATTACACTCTGAAAAGCTAGATATATCAGTCTCTACTGAGAATGTACCTCTCGTGATATTTCCTGGTATGATATACTTGTAAATCATTATAGATCTCTTAGAATTAATGTAACATTTCTTATGTTATACTTATTCAATAATATATTCTCATGATGTAAAATCATATATGGTTCTAATCATATTATAATAACCAGGTGAAGGGGAATGTATATGATATCGTTTGATAATTAATTTCAAATGTAAATATCAAAGACTCTATAAGATTCCTGATACCTAACTTATTATGATTATCAAAACTTAGTCTTTAGATTACACATATTTTAGTTATCTCAGAATGCACGTAAGACTCTCTCTTCTTACATATAGTCTGTTATTTCATACTGCGAGTCTCCGTAAAATACATTTGGTTATACAACAAAATTAATCTATTATATAATTTTTATCTCAATTCCATAATAATGGTTATAATATATTATAATATATGAATAATTATATATATTCTCCTCATTCATTTTATTATGTGTGTGGATATTATATATTATTTTTGTATGAGTGGAATAACTAGGGCTTATTGTCGCAGGAGACGGTGTTCGAGAACAATTTTCAATAGCGTGCATGAACCCTTCAGCCGGATCCGGATCCGCAAGCCGTAAGTCATGGCGCGGATTTCCTGGATCTCGATTCCTCGGGTTGATATTCTTTTCTTCAGAAAAATATTTTTTAGGTGAAAAATTCTTTTTTCAAGAAGGACTGTGCCTGCAGCAATTGTTCAAATAGGGTTAAGAACATTAGTCGGGTCCGGAGCGAAAGCCAAAACGTCGTATCGAGAGCCGTATCCCGGCGCGGCATCCGGGTATGAATTTTTTCGGGAAATATTTTTTTGTGTGAAAAAATTTATAGTCAGAAGACGTGTTCCCGACAATTTCAAATAGAGTGCAGAAACCTTAGCCAGATCCGGGAGCCGAAGCCGAAGTCCAGAGCCGGATCCAGGATTCGGACCTGGGAGTCCATATTGAATTTTCATTCAGAAAACATTTTAGGTGAAAAAATTTATTTCAAGACGTGCTGAACAATGTTCAAATAGCTCGTAGAAAACAACATTAGTCGAGTCGGATCCGGAGCGGCAAAGCCAAAGTCGTTCTGGAGCCGTATCTGGAGGCCGGATCGGTTATTGAATTTTTTGTCGGGAAATATTTTTATTTGGGTGAAAAAACTTTGTCAGAAGGCATCATTGTGACCGAACAATTTTCAAATAGTGCAGAAACTTAAGTCGGATCCGGAGCGGAGTCCAAGTCGGAGCCGGAGCCGGATCCGGGATCCTGACACTGGGTATGAATTTGCTTCAGAAAATAATTTTTGAGGGTGAAAAATTTATTCAAGAGGAAAGAACGTCGCCTGAACAATGTTCAAATAGGCTAGAAATTAGCGGATACGGAGCCGTATCCGGGAGTGATCGGAGCCTGATCCTGAGGTACTTGAAGTTTTTTCGTGGAAAATATTATTTGATGTGAAATTATGTTCAGAGTAAGACGTGACCGAACAAATTTCAAATAGATGCAGACACCTTAGTCGTAATCCGGAGCCGAAGTCGAAATCGAAGTCGAAGCCGAATCCGAATAGATCCGGATCTAGGGTATGAATTTTTTCAAGAAATATTCTTTAGAGTTGAAAATTTATAGAAGAAGACGTGCAATCTGAACTAAATTTTCAAATGTGTAGAACATTAGTCGGATCCCGGGGTCGTATCCGGAGGCGCCCTGAGTCCGGGCCTGATCCTGGTAGAAATTTTTTTTCTGGGAAATCATTTTTTTTGATATAGAAAAATTTATTGTTAGAGACGTTGCCGAACAATTTTCAAAATAGTGCAGAAAACCTTTAGTCGGATCCGGAGCGAAAAGCGAAAGTCGATCTAGGAGCCGGATCCTCAGAGCCGGTGCCATAGTTTGATTTTATTCGAAAAAATATTTTTTTAGGTTAAAAATTTTTTTTTGCCAGGAGACGTGCTGAAAAATTTTTAAATAGTGCAGAAAACCTTAGCTCGGATCCGGAGCCAAAGTCGAAGTCGGAGCCGGAATCAGGATCCTGGGGAATGAATTTTTTTCAATAAATATTATTTTAGGTGAACAAAAATATATATGTCAAAAGACTATCGTATGAACAATTTCTTCAAATCGTACAGAAACTTAGTTGGACTTCCACGGAGCCATCATGAAGCCGGAGTCGAACCGGATCCTAGGTATGCAAATTTTCAATAAAATTATTATTTTTAGGTGAAAAATTTATGCCAGAAGACATGCTGAATATTATTTACAAATAAGTTAGAATCCCTTAGCCGGAGCCGGAGCCGAAGAGGAGCAGAAGCCGGAGCGGGATCCTGGGTATGAAATTTCTTTCATTAAAAACTTTTTAGGGTATTAATATGTTTTCAGAAGAATATGCTGAAAATTTTCAAATAGTCGCAAATACCTTAGTCGGCATCGGATCGGTTCGGCAGTCGGACGCAGGTGAGGCGAGTGATGAATTTTTATCGAAAAATATTTTCTAATTATTGAAGAAAATTATTACCAGAAGAGTGACTGAACAATTTTAAGAATTAGTGCAAGAAACTTAGTCGGGCCGAGCCGGAGCCGAGAAGGCCGGAGCCGAGTTAGATTTTGGGTTATAAATTTTTCAAGAATACTTTCTTTAGGTAGAAAAACTATATTCACCAACAAGAAGTGCCTTCATCATTTCAATGTAAAAACCTTAGCCTTGAGCCGAAGTACTGAATAAAATAACTTGTTTACGTTGCAGATGAAGTCTTATATACTATTATTATTAATATATAACTATATATATTATATATATATATATATATACTGATATATGAATATATATAATATATATATATATATAATAATATTTTATAATATACTTTATATATACTAATATATATATAATATATATATATATATATATATATACTATATTTATAATATATATATATACTATAATATATACTATATTATTATAAATATTATTTTATACATATATATTATACTATAATTATATATTATATATATATAATATATATTATATATTTATATATATATATATATATATTAATATTAATATATATATATATATAATTATAATATATTATACATATACATACATATATATAATTAATATATATATATTATATATATAAATATATATATTTATATATATATATAATATATATATATTATATAGTTAATTATATAATAAATATTTATAAATTTACTTTTAATTTAATAAATTAATTCTATTTTCAATATTTTTACTTAAAAATATAATTTTTTTTTTTATATTATTTTTTATTTTTTAATTTTATTCTATTAATATTATTATATATAGTATTAGTCTATTAAAATGGAATAATCTTCAGGAGGGAGGCGGTAAATCTTTTGGACAATACCAATAAACTATCCTCAACGGCATAGAAATGAATCTTACGTTACATTACCTCTCAAGACATACACGTGGCAAAAAGCACAATTTCAAATGCTAAGTCAAGCATAATACAGGATATAGCATATGCTAATAAGGTGATGGTCACCGAATATGTTAACATTTTAGATATAGCCTAATATATGAGTTTTGTTGATTGTTAATAAATTATATTTTTTATAAAAATTGAAAATTTAGTTATTTAATTTAATACTAGGTTTTCAAGAAAAGAAGGCATTTCGGAACAGATTTCTAATCTAATGCTTCGATATCATGCTTTGAAAACTCCGGATTGCTTAATTTAAACTCGGGACATAGGAGGGTGGTGGAACACCTTGCTGTGGCTACATGCCTCGCTGGATGCTCTTGGGTTACAGGCAGCAACCAACCAAGTCCAACGGAGTCGCTAAATGGGAACAACATGTTGTTATGCGCAACCAATTTGCAATAATAGACGAAAAGAAAAATCACTCGCGCCAGGACCGAAACATCGCACAGACAGCGTACAGCCGAATTATGACAATAGTACAAGAGGAAGCTCTACCACTAGTCCGAGATCCGCCTTTTCCAGAGAAAGAAAGAAATATCGAACAGTTTCTAAGTTTTACTGCTCGATATCACTGCTGTTGAAACTAAAAGTACTTATTTTAAATCGACAGGAAGGTTGGTTGGACACCTGCGTGGCTACATGGCATTCTGCTTGGGTGTCCTGGGTTACAGGAGCAACCAATCAAAGTCCAAGAACGCCGAAATGGGCACAACAGTGCTTGTTGTGGCAATTATTTGCATAAAATGACGACATATAATTCTCACTCCGCCAGGTACTCGAACATCGACACCAGCGTCCTCGCCGTTAGACAATGTACAGGAAGTCTGTCACCTGTACCGATTCCACCTTGCCTAGAAAAAGATGGCATCCTCGGGGAACAATTTTCTATATTATTGCTATCGAAATCACAGTTTTGAAAACTCAGACTTATTTAAATGGACAGGAGGGTGGTTGTATGGTGGTTTGGTTACATGGCATTCTGCTTTGGTATTCCTGGGTAACAAGAGCAACCAGTCAAAGATCGCCGAAATGGGCACAACCATGTTTGTGCAAACCAAAATTGCAGAAAAAATAACAAAAAAGAACAATTTCACTCGCGCCAGACTCGAACCAATCGACAACAACAGCGTTCGCGTTAGACAATGTCCAGGAAGCTCTACACTAGTCCGATCCACCTTCCCAGAAAAAGACAGGCAGATCGGGGAACAGTTTTCTTATCTTCTGCTCCGATACCACTGCTTTGAAACTCTTGGTACCTATTGTAGCATAGCACGAGCAGGGGGAAGGTGGGTTGCGGCAACACGCGCGGCCTGTGGGGGCGGCGCCGACGGGGACTTCTCTTCGGGCTACCATGGTCCCTTCTTCTTGGGTGACTTCCTTGGTTAACTGGAGACAACCAACCAAATTGTTAAAGCAAGACGGGCGAGTCAGAGGGAGGCACAGGAGAGCCCTGCTTTGGTGCCAAAATACTTTGCAATATTAACTGAAGATATAGAATAAATTATTTCATCTCGCTGTAGAGACTACGAACCATTCGATACAGAGCGGCGCGGAGGGGTCGTAATTATTACTATAACATTTAAAAATTCATTTAATTGTATATTCATCTTTTAATGTTTTAATGAACTACATATTGTAATTAATATTCTTTATAGTTCAATTATGGGCTTATCTTATTCTCAATTACACTCCATAAATTATCTGTATTTATTTCATTCAATATACTATAATTATTTCAATAATAACTATATCCCTTCTTTATTGTGATATATAATATAATGATACGAGTGATATCTCGGATTATCCGAATCTACTTCTTATCATTATCTCTGGATAAATTTATCTATAGAATTACATCTATAACATCTGAATAATTTCCAAATACTTTATCTATACATATTTTCTACAAATATAATTCTTAATTAAATTCTTATTTAATTTTATATTCATTCTATATCCTAAACTCATCTCACATCATCTATCAACTTATACATCCACATACTCCATACCTCTCTATCTAATCATTCCTAACCAAATCATACGTAATCCCCATCCTTTTACTCTTATATTAACCCATTATACTCAATCTCTAATTATAATGCTTAAATCTATAATTATAATTTTAAAATAACTCTTCAGTGCCTTCTTGTTTATGTCGTTTTATGACTTCTTGTGTTAAAAAATTATTATATATCCTTACATTACAAATCATTAATTCCATCGTATTCCTACATATAATCTTCTATCCCTTCCCACCATCCTCACACTTACTCTACCTACTCAATACTACATTAATCTCCAACCTTCACCACCACTCTTCATCTCTAATTTTCTACAAATCATTCAATCAATTAAATCTCTAACATCTTCTAAACTATAACAGTTCTACTATACTTAACTCTACCCATATAATTCTATCAATATTTATAATACATTTCTCAATCCTCATATTTCAAATAATATCAATACTTCACATACTTATCTATTAAACTCTTATACCTCTTCTACATACTCCTATCACCACCCATCACATTCTCTCATACATAATATCTACTGTATCTAACATATCTCCTTCTTACACTCCAATACTCCCTATTATAATCCAATTCATACCATCTATAATCTCTCATCATAAAATTATCCTTCACATCCTCATCACCTAATCTCTTACTAATAAACTACATAACTATATTATTACCTCATATCTATCACCTCTTTTTACAATCTATCCTCATCAATATACTAAATACTCTAACCACAATTTCTATAACTTATTCTCCCAACTTCTTAATTCTTACTCACTATAATCTATATATCACTAAATAACCTTAACAATTCTATCCCCTCTCATTTACAACAATTCTATAATTATATATATCTTACTCATATTATAATAATATCTCTTCTTAATCTAACTACCTACCTTCAATATATAAATCAAACTGTTGTAATCTCGTAATCTTCTGTGTTTTTTCATGCCTCGTTAAATATTCTGTATTTTCTTCCTTCATCCTTTCTCTTTAAATTACTAACTCTGAGTTCACTACTTATATCCTATATTTATTCCATCTGCCTCTCCTACTCTGATATCAATAATTTAACCGTATATCAAATATATCTTACTCTTCTAAACTAATCACCATCGATACATAACTCTTACTTTATGCTGTTCTTTTTATATGCTATACTACAATACTTTTCTATACATCTATTCATTATTTAACCATCTCCTACTTTAACTATATCATCTTCTCACTCTCTGTAATACTCGTGTCTCTCAAAACATAATATACCTTTTCAATCTTATAAACTATACTATAATACATCATATCACACTAATATTAACAACTCTGTGCTTATATAATAACTGTTTTTTTTTTATTTTTCTAATAATCTAATAAAATCCTTTATATTCTCTCAATATCTTTTCTATTCCTACATTATTTTCCATATACTTCTATTCTTCTTCTTATCTTGATATAATATCATTACTACTGGCCTATCATTTAATCAATCTTCTACATATTACACTCTTATTAATCTACATGATACAATGTATCGTTTTCATTTCTTAAATCAGTACCTTACTTTGTATTTCCTAGTTAATCATCTTTGATAGTATACGACCTAGTATAATCATACACGATTCTATAATCCTTCGATTACTAATACTTATATTATTTACTCTATCTATATAAATACTATCTCTTTTAATATTCATATATAAGTGATATATTTCTCTACGTAATTGATGTCCTCATAAAAAATAATATATCTTCTTAGTCATTATTAATATAAATTGTGATCAAATATAAGTGTTATCTAATTATCATGCATATATATACATATAATATTTCATCTTCATTCATCTTTAATATCGTAAGTGTACGATCTTTTCATAATATTATATTATGTGATTAGTTACTATAATCATAATTGTGTGCATATATGATATCATATTTTATCTTTGACATATTAATAATTAGTATATTGATATATAATTATCCATTTCTGGGTTGGTGAATTATGTTATCTCCCTCCCCTGTAAATATTAATAATAAAAATTATCATTATATAAAATTCCTCTACATATATTACTCATTTCCCTCTTCATATATAAATAAATAATAATATATCGTTATAATACATTAAGTTTATTTTTTACCTCTGGCTTTCCCTATCCATTATTATTTATATAATTATAATGTAATAACATGAAAATATTGATCTAATTTTAATCTAATATGATACAAAAAGGGAAATCATTTTTTTCTTTAATATGTATTCTCGGGTTCGTTAAGTAATTATGATGTTTATAAATCTTATATGAGGTATATATTATAACAGTTCTCTCTCTCACACTATTAAAGTATATAAACATTTATGTGTTCATCTCTTTGTGATGATAGGTCGTGTCGTCGTTGTGCTGTGTGTGTTGTTGTGTGTGTGTGTGCCTGTGTCTTGTGCTCAGTGTCGTGTGATGTTGTTGTGTGTACTTCTTTATGTGCTGGTTCTCTTTTTCTATAAAACTATTACTAGCTGATTATAATCTTCAATAAATAACTACATAATAATAAATTAACTAATAAATAATAATCAACTTAATAATAATAATATAATAATATATTAATATTAATAACATAAATAATTAATACAATAATAATAATCAATCAGGTATGTAGACTTATATGAATAAATAATAATAATTCTACATACTGTAAGAATAATTTAATCAATAACTATGAACTATCAGAATATAACAGAACAATAATACATAATTAATATAATTAACTTCACTTACCAAATCCGGATTGTTTGATATAGCTACAAGATTTTGAGATTGCATCTCCATGACTTCCTACTTTTCCTGGTTAAGCTTGAAATTCTCCATTTTAGCTTACCCTGTTATCATGATAATGCTGTATATTGTCAGATATTGTAGGGGGATTTAGTGTGGTTTATGATATTACTTATTTCTCTGTTTAACTTTTCCAATATTACAATGATTAATGTCCAAACTTAATACCCCTATTATGAGGTACTGTTAGAGATCATTGCTTTGAAACAAGTGTCTGTTATACCTTTTCATATTTAACTTTTTGGGGTGAGGCGGCTACCGTTTTCTTATTGATATATTTAACCAACATACACGACTAACAACAACACAACACAACAACAACAACAACAAACACACAACAACAACCTACATCACATCACAACATACATACTAACAACCTAACTAACAAACATAACACACAATGCACTACCTCAACCAACACATATCCAACACAACAACAACAAATGCAACATTTTACACTATACAACAACTTAACAACACGACACATTTCATCAGCAATCATACAATACTATCAGCAACTGCCAGCACTTTTAACAACAAATCGCTACCATTTCTCAGCAACCAATCCACGCTAAAGTCAAAGAATTCTATTTTTTATGTTATTGTTTCCCTCCATATAATGTACCTCGAACATGACTTGACCATCAATAGCATCAATACGACTCAAAGATCAATAGCCTATCAATTAGATCAATAGATCATGGATGTGGTTTGAGGGTGGCTGCGAGGGCGTTTTGATTAACTGATTTATGATTTACTGTCTTTATGGTACTGCTCAAAAATGCAATTTTTCATTTTATAAAACATAAATGAAGATAAATTTTAGTTTTAAACAAAATGTTTTTTAAAACTAGATAAACCAAAAATAAATAAAAGTTTTTGGTGTTATGGTTATACAAAATATGACTTAATCAATAGATTGACCAGACTCAATAGATCAATAGATCAGTAGACCATGGAAAGATCATGGAAAGGTATGAGGGTGGCTGGAAGAACTTTGATTTACTGATGTACTTGATTATACTAGCTTTAGGGTATGTAAATATGCAGATTTTTAAGTTATAAAATAAAGAATTTAATTTACTTCTAAGAACACAAAATGTTTTAAAGCAATAAAACAACAATAAATAAAAGTTTTGTTTTATTATACAATACTCAAAATATCACTTGATAAAAAGATCCCTTCATGCAATAACTTAAGGGGTGGGGATAGTGGGTGTGCTTGATTACTGAATTTACTGATTACTGATTTACTGAATTTACTGATTACTGATTTACTTGATTACTCGATTTAGGGATGTAAACAATGCAAAAAAAATTAAGTTATAAACTAAAAAGAATAAATTATTAGTTAAAACAAAATGTTTAAGAAAACAAATGAAAATCCATTCGTTTTTGAGATCTTCTATTACAAAATATGACAATGAAACAAACATCCCATATAAACAAAGAAAAATATAGATCCCAATGATATGGAGAAGGATAGAGATGGTGGAGAAGGGGCAGTTTGATTACTGATTACTGATTTTACTGCTTTAAGGGGTGTTAAAAATGCAAATTTTTTAGTTTTTAACATATTAAAAATAATTTGTTTTTAGTAAAACCAAAGTGTTATAACAATAAAACAAATTAAATAATTTTTATAGTAAAAATCAATGTTTTGTTGAATAATGTGACATAAATTTAATAAACAGTTCTTTGTCGATGTTATACTAAAATCTGACTTGAATCAATAGGCATCAATAGATCAAGAGAAATCAATTAGATCACGATGGGTATGGTGAGGTACCTGGAGGAGGAGTACAGTTTGATTTACTGATTTACATGATTTAATGCGTTTAAGGTAATAGTAAAACATAACAATCTTTAATAAAAATATTACCTAGAACTCCAAACTAGATCAATAGATCAATAGATCCAATAGGTCCCAACTAGATCATGGTGGTAGGGAGATAGAGTGGGGTTGTTTGATTAAAACGGCATAACTGAAAATTTACTGACCCATTATTA
>JABUQX010039428.1:0-35000 GCA_015478945.1 Trachelipus rathkii
CGACAAAAATGAGCGGCATCTGGGCGATAAGAAGGAATAAAGTTGGCTCAGCAAAAATATTCTTGTCGAGTTAATTGCGATAACGCGGATATCTTTAGGCGCAAAGCAGATAATAAATAGTTGCAGATATTGCGAACTGCGTAGGAATGTAACAATACGAAAGTTTTAACTTAGGAATATATTATTTACCGTTGAATCTATATAATCATATAATATATACTTATATATATTATAATATTATACTACTAATCATATATTATATTATTAATTATAAATATATACTATATATATATATAAAATACTATATAATTATTATTTTATTTTTTTTTTCTTTTATTTTTATTATTATTTTGTAGATCATATTTAAAATTTAAACAATCGTTTCTATTATATTGTGCAGTGTACTGGAGGGGTATTAACCACCAGCACACAGAGGGTGTGGTATATACTATTGGTCAGGGATAGACACAATCAGTCATAACTATTAATATATCCAAATATACTAAATAATATTAAATTACAATATAAATTAAAATAATATTATAATGAATAATATTATAAGTAATAATATAAACATATTAATATAATTAATAATATTAAAATATATAATGATTATAAATATATAAAATAATTAACATAGATAATTAAATACATAATATAATATAATAATAAAATATACATAACATTAAAATTAATTAAAATAATAGTAATTATAAAAATATAAGCTTGTATAAAAAATATAATAAAATATAATAATAATAATATAATAATAAACAATATAATCATATAATAATAAATATGATAGAATCTAATAAAAAAATTAATATCAGAATTAACTAATTATATGTTCCGTATGAAATACAGAACTGTTAAACCAAGGTGGGATCTCAACTAGCAGTAGTTGTATATATTGATACTTTAGCTCCTATAATAGGACGGAGGCTGCTCTGATGGCTGCAAGGTGATGCTCGTGAAAGTGTGAAGATAGCTAATGATAGCACAAACCAATGAGTATTGGGTAATCTATATATATATACCGTTATAAAAAAAAACACATACTTATACAAACGGTACAAATAGTGATTTTATTTCTTCCATAATAGTTATTTCTTCCTGTTTATGGTGTCTTATTCCGTGAGCTATGGAAATTATATAATCTTCACTCTTATCGGTAGGTCACATATATGAAACTGACGGGTAGGACAGCTATTCTATATATAATTAGTGATTGTATGAATTGTTAATTATCTTATACACGTATTAATATTCACTATTACACTAATTCAACTACATTAGGGTTTGAACCCCTTCCTAAATAGTAACAACTCAATCAAGTGACATTATTAAGAACAGGTAATTCTAAAGTTAATTTACACTATTTATAACTCAATATGAATATATCTGCAGAAGAATTCCTTATAATAGAAATACTGATAACTCAATTATGTATAAATATTAATCACTTTTGTGAAAATATTTAAATATATGGAAAGAGGGAAATATAGATTAGGATGTATATAATATTCAATTACTATTATGCTCAATATATGCCTCGCTTTCCAGTAGCATAATAATACATGATCATTACATATTTATGTACTTAAATATGATATCTACTACATCAGTATTACTATAAACGATAAGTTGGGAGGAGCAGTTTCTTGTCTTAGGCCTTCGGAGGATTGGGATTTGCCTATCCAGGTATTGGGAATTTTGAAATATCGCATGAATGCACATTAACATAGTTTTGGATATAGTATGATCTCACACTATGAATCAACCAATAAACAATATACATATAATATTTATGTGAGTTGGTGAGGCAATCTTTATATGTACACTATAGAGAGAGGGAGAGAGAGAGGAGAGATAGAAAGAGAGAGAGAGAATATAGTAAGAGATCAGAAAAAAAAGATTAATAGAGATGATATACGTAGTAAGAGAGGAGTAGTAGTAGATAGAGAGTGTTTGTAGCTGAGACGTACTACTGCGACACAGTCAACTTTACGTTAAGCACTTATATGGTAACTACAAAAGTAACCTCAGCTATCTGATTATATTAGATATTATTGAAATTATACAATCTAATGTCAAGAATGCTATATTTTATGATAAAAAAAAATTGTGTAGAAATGTTTTATGAAAGTAACAAAGAATTTTGTTTATATATATATATGTATAATAATTATTTGGGTTCTGTTCAACTACTCTAGCGCTAAACTATTATACCTATAATATTAATATATATATTATATATATATATATTCAGCTTAGCACAAACAAATGTTTACACAATTTACACACGCCCGCTAGGGTTGGTATGTGAGGAAATAATAGCCTATCCCAGAAGCTGTTATATCGCCTTCTCGCACAATTATAAAACTCTGTAATTCACAATTGGCACAGGAATAATTTAATGACTCCAACCATAGTTTTTTTCTAAAGACATCATATCGAATGATAATTCTCTTCTTATAAGAAAGTGTATGGGCGCTAAAGAGCGTCTGTGCAATGGAACGAACGGTATTATACTGAATACACTACAGCAAAGAGGGGAGTGTGGTGGAATGCGGCTTAAAATATTTATTTCCAGCTGGAGGCACTGTGGTCGAACAAACAGCATCTAGATTCGACTGTACATTTGAATAGGTAAAGTTCAGTCTCTCAAGAGTTAGGTTCTCCACTTCTATCCGCATTTCTGTCATTACAGACTTTCTTCTTAAATGTAGGCGTTTGCCCAGAGCCACTAGGCACCTAAGAGCAAATTGGTTTAGGTTCGTGTAATATCTATCTCACTTCTTTAAATTATTTTATTGGGTCTTATTTGTCCATGCTTTAAATTTTATATACTATATTTTTTTCAACTTATCAGATCTACATCAAATGTTTCTCTATCTTTTTAAAACATTTTAGTTTTTACGGTGGATTTTTCCATATATATATTGATTGGAAATAAGGGATTATGTATAGCTATTATCATTATGGTATTTATTTTATTTATTATTTATTAAAAAATGACTAGTATATCATTTCTGACCCATTACAGATGTTCACGATATCTCAGAACGGAAAATTTACCTAGAGCTAGTGTGGGTATTGAGACCTATTATTATATTCGTATGAATGATCCTAGTAATCTGCCATTGTTGGAGGCTTTTATGAGCCGTAATACTTATATATTTTATATCTTACTGCATAATTATGGTATATAGAACTTTAACTATAAGTATATATAGCTATATAGTAGAATATATAATATATATATATATTAATATATATAGTAATACTATAATATATACATAGATATATATATTTAATATATATATAATATTATATAATTATATATAGATGATAATATGATATTTGCCAACTGTAATAATTACAAAAAGATTTTTAATTATATATATATATATATATATAAAATCATATTAATATTAATATTCATATTATATAATAATGATATATAATATATATATTATAATATATAACTATATATTAGAAATATATAATAATATAACTATATTATATATTATTATCTTATTAATATATAATTATATATATAATATAAATTAATATTCTATCAGATAATATGGCATAAAATATTATCCAATCAACGTTATTCAGAAAAAAAAATTCAATGCACCTGGTTATACGGAAAGGAGAGTTTTTTCACTATTCACTTTACGGCCAAAGGAGCTCTGGTTGGGGTCAAGGACATAGGCCCTACGCAATAGACAAAGACTGACCTGATTTGTAGTCATGCTCTGAGTTTGTATACCGTTGTATTCATAGAGTTCTAAATATTGGCTCCATCTATAAACTTCATCTGGCTGAAATGAATAATAATAGCTGACGAAAATGGACAATGGATTTTAGAACACACTAAATACACTATAAAAGTTTAGATTGATGCAAATATATAGAGTTGAACAGTTGTTGAACATATTATAATTGGATCGGGAATATGTAAGAGGTAGGTTGAAGTAGCTGAATGGACGTAGGAGGAGGAATTGACTCTTATAGGGTACCTGGTAGTAGGAGATTGAAGAGTGGAGAGGAGTCGGAGTTGAAGGGTTACGAGTAAATTTGGGTAGGTATATAAGAATATATAGTGCTGATTAATTGTACCTTCGCAAGTGAGAGTTAAGAAGGAAGGTTGGAGGATAAACATGGAGTGGGATTCGTATGTAGGGACTAGGAGAGTCTCACATATATATGCTATTCCTATACACCTGTTATAGCCTCCAACGTCCTTGGTGTGTCAAGTTTCAAAAATACATTTAATAGAAAATTAGAATTTACATGGATGTTCCAACGGGTAAGCACCCCTAATCATATGGACATTCCAGATGAGTGTAGAAGGAAGAAGTTTTTATGAATTGATGGAGTGATGGGTAGTAGCAGAATGAGAAAGTAACGATTAGGAAAATATCATATATTCTATACTATCTGATTGTTAGATGAATTTATTCATTGTTAAGAGTGGGTGAGAGTATTTGAAAGGAAGCGAATAGCGGATAGCAGGGGATGTTATGATTATTATTTGAGTAAGATGGAAGGAATAAAAATATATGAAGTGAGAGAGTCTGAATTAGGGCTTCTTAGGTGTTAAGATGAGGACGTTAATTTTATAAATCTAAGATATCACTATACTTAATTGACACAAAGCATCACTAGATAATCAAATATATACTTCAGGTATATCAAATGGATACAGTCTAAACATAAGTGTGAGTAGTTTGATATCTATGAAATCTTAGAGTAATTAAGAATTATTAGTTAATAGTATTTCGGGATAGAAAAATAGTTTACTAAAAATGTTAAGGTCAATGTATCTGTGTGAAACATGGAATTACCAAGATCACAGACTCTTGTTGGACATGACATATATATGAATTAGAGACAAGAATATAAAGATAAAAATTTACTATTAGACAAGAAAAAGATATGTAAAGGTAAGTCCAACTAGAAGATGAATACATGAGTATATAGTATATTAGCATAATAATATAATTATATAAAGAGAGAAAATAAGCTAGCTAGATAGCTATGAAATTATTTAAGGCAGTAATACAAGGATGTAAGGATAAAGGGGAGAGGCGGAACGAGGGAAGTTAGTGGGTATAAACAATTGACATGATGGAAAGGAATTAATAAGGATTGGACAGGAACATAAAGGGAAAAGAAAATAATAAGTTCAGTAATCTGGGCTGCGGGTCTAGAGAAACGGCGTATGTTGTGGATAGGAGGGGGAGCGACTGTGTGAGAGATATACACATCCAGGCAACAAGTAGAGAGACACAAATGTTAAAAGAGAAAGGAAGAACTTGGTGGTATTCAATCAAAAACTAAGTGCATGATTGAAGTGTACTGAAGCACAGAATAATGAGAATATACAGAAATAATATTCAGATAGAAGAGGTGAATAGTCAAAAGGAAAGAGAGCAACGAGGAAAGCGGTCATGAAGGGAGTACTGGAGAGAGGCGGGGTATGATGCGAGCGAGTATATAGGTACATGAAGATATTCTAAGATGGGAAGACATATAAGCAACATCAAATGCAAATGAAAAAAGATGAAAAAGATAAAATTTAAATTAAGAAAGTAAAAGAGGGAGAAACAGTGGAAGTCAGAGGCTAAAAATAAATAGGTAGCATACAGTTAAGCGAATAAAACAAGATAGGTTATAGGTGAGTTGCATAAATGTTAGGAGGGGAGAGGGGAGGAATGAGGACAACGATGGGGGAGAAGTGGGGAGATACTGTTGGAAGAAGGAAGATCAGAAGGACAATGGAGGTAAAATAGAGAGAATATAACTGGAAATAAGAGGAAAAACATGACTATAGCATTAGAATACATGCATAGACAAGAAGAGATGATCTCATTAAGTCAGATAATGTCTACTGGCGATGAGGGAGGAAGTGTGAGGCTAAGGAAATCGGACACACTTGGGAGACTATATTAAGGTGCAGAGAAGAAAAGTAGAGTGTTGAGAGAGATAAGTGTTAATGTGATGATGCCTCTATAGGATGTATGTGTGATGGAGATAGGGAGAAAGAGATGCAATTGAGGTAATCTGGGGAGAAGGCTGAGAGCGACGATTTAATGTTATACGAAATGTATAGAGAGACACTATGAAGTGAGGAGAGTTGCTAGAGAAGATATGGTAGAAGAAGAACTTTATAGCTAGGTACTAGATTGAAAATTAAATAAAATAAGTATAAATGAGTGCAATAAGTAGGGATGCCAAAGATGGATATTTGCAATGAGAAAATCAGAGAGGATTAAATCTTAATGAATCACAACTATTTCTATCAAGAAAGGGTAAGCAGAGATATTCATAAAGAATGGTATGAGTGTATATGACGTGCTCATATAGTACACTCATATTTAGATGTTGGAAAGAAAGTATGAGAAAGAAGACACTGTGAACCATGTTAATAGATGTGATAGTCTCAGAGGTAATAGAGAGAGTATTGCAAGGAGATAGTATTGTTGGAAGGCGTGACAAAGTATGCGAGGGTATTATAAACTAGGCGTAATAAAGTGCGTTCCGTGAGTGAAGATGGAAAACAGGGTTGTGAAAGATCTCAAAAGTTGCGTCCATTCAGTAGAGGAGTATGAGAGAAATGTCTCATATCAGTTCCTTTCATACTACTATTTGAAGACAAATATAGATTAGCGAACACAAAGTGGAACAGAAGATACATCTAGGAGGATATATAGAATAGATATAAATGAATTAACATGGGATATAATAATAAGTCACAGAGTTAAGGATATAAGTAATTTCAAGGATGGTCTACGCGTATTAAATCGTACTATCCACTACTTAACTCCCGGTTTACTTTGAGAATGATGGATAAAAAAAATGGAAATATATGAAATAGAGAAGATAAAGCACATCTAATGACAGTGCAAGCTAGCGAATAGTTAAAGACTACAAGATTCTTCTAATCTGTTACGAGGTATGTATGGCGTACATGATTACTGATGTGAGACAGCGATTTGAATTGATGTCCTCTCTCGTTGGAGTTAAATATATACTCACTTTGACTGTATAGCAGAAATATGGCATAAAATGAATAGAGGTACCTGAAGAGTATTAGGGAATCAAGAGCAAGAAAGTATAAAGTGTATCATGATGAAATTGCGATTGCACAATATGTTCTGAACTTGATGGAACAAAGAACATAAGAAAGAACTCTACAGTCGATAGTAAAGAATAAACAGTACTTTTGCTGCTCTATATAGGTATTAGTGTGGGAATGTGAAAGAGAGTTATTGAGAAAGACAATTGATTGAGAAGAATAATATTTGTTGTGCGGAGATCACTCTAAGAAAGAGACTTATTTCGAGAAATAACGTTGAGATAAAAGTATAAGAGCGCGCTATATCTTGTGTGTCACCAGGTTCCAACGAAGGTAAGCATCCTCGTATTGATAGATATATAGGAGTGTTAAGATTGAAAGTTTGCTTATAGAAAAACATTAGGCTGGTAAACATGTCTGAGTTTAAATATTGTAGTGCTAATCTTGTATGATATGAGAAGAACCGAGCAATCTTATGTCAACGGATCGACAGTATTAGTAGTATGAAGTTTGAAAGGTGCACTACTATCTCATGGAATATGAGCAATATTGAGGAGTATTCAGAGAGTGTGCCGAGAACATAGAAAGAGAATACACTGAAATCATTGAGTGTGGGCAGGATACTTAGTCAGTATAACAGCGAGGAATACAACGTTATACCACGTAACTAGTCTCCTTAGAGAAGAAAATTGGGGGCATCAAAAATGCAGGCAGATAAAATTGTATAGTAGTGAGGACCAGATCAGAGTTGACAGATATAATGAAAAGGAATTCAATAGTGAAGATGGTCTAAGAGGAGGGAACAATATTTATATATACTATTCAAGTACACTAGCGCATAAAATCTTGGAAGAAGCACAGGAAAATAAATGAATGGGAAATATATAACTAAAATGAGGAATGACAAATGCAGACGTAACTGTATCATGGTGAAAGAAAGGGTCAAGATAAGAATAATATTTAGGAATAGATTTGTAGATGGTAGCGAAGTCGGCTTGAGGCAATGATAAATACAACAAGGAAATTTTGCTAATCAGAGAATGATAGAAGCGTAAAAGATGTTGTGAGATATCTCCGAGCGCAGTGCTGAAAAGGAGAAAAGTAGAGAAAACAAAGAAGTTCTACAAGTCAACAAAGAAGATTGAGAAAGCGAGATAGAATTCAAAGAATGTGATATATGATAGGACAGAACATTACTATGCTACTTCTTATGAGTGAGCGGCACTAAATAAATGGTGCCAACTGAACAGTAGAGAAGACTATAGTCACGTTATATTGCTAAAGATGCAAGGAGAATTTCAGTGGATTCCTCCACAATGCCGAGATAATGACACACATCTTTAGTGAATATTTATGTTGGCACCATATGAAGAGAAAACCTGGATTCCACGAGTTTCATGAGTGCGGTGCCTTTATCATTCCATGAGCTAAAAGAAGATCGTATAGTAATGCAATAATTTCGTCTGTGACAGGCGACTTCACTATCTACAAAGTCGCGAGTTACTAGCAGGAGATGAGAAGGGAGCGGTATTGTCGCAACGATCGTTTGTCTTCTCTAGGATCTTTAATAACACTGAGAATGCATACGTAAAATTTTCTAACTATCTTGGATATTTTCTCATGTGCGGGACACGGGAAGATAGAGAGAACAAAAAGAGTTAATACTACTAACCATTAATCACATGATAGTAATAGCAGATTTAATGATCGCGATATTCTTTGATAAGGATAAGGGTTGGATAGAAATATTGAAGAATATATAAGAAGAATAAGTAAAAGAAATATTATAAATGAACTAATTGTATGGTAATAATTAAGCTATAACTATATATAATATATATATAATAACATAATTATTGCAATTTCATTAATATTTAATTTATTTACACATACATTAATTTCTCATATTATTATTTATATTTTTAAGGGTATAATTTAAATATTTGTATTTTCTATTATAATAATTCCAAGTAATTTTTATTTTATCTGTATTTTAGGTAAAAATGTGGGGAAAGGATATCTCAAATTTTAGATTATATTATTTATGTTTATATTAGTTTATTTGTATAGTGATATTCATTTTTAGAGAATCTTCATTTTTCGGGTACCTAAGGAAATGGGATTGGTGAGTACTTATAGATAAGCTCACATGGTGAATTTAATAAAACGGTTAGCTGCTGGAAATTATGTTAATTAAATTAGTCATAGTACATTCAAAACTAATAGTATCAACAAATGTCTATTTATACTATTATATTAAACGAAATTATATTATATAAATATTATATTATTATATATTAATTATTATATTAATAATAATTATTATTAATATATATTTAATAATTAACTATAATAATACTATATATTTATATATATTATATATAATTATATATATATATATACTATAATATATATAATTATTAATTAATATATTAATTAAATTAATTAATTATATACATATATATTATATATATATATATACTAATGTATATAGAAATATTTATATAATAATAATGATATATATTATAATATATATTAATATATATATATATAGTATATATTATATAATATAATATATTAAATATATTATAGTTAATATAATATATTTATATACCTAGTATAATAGTAATATATAATATATTAATAATTAATATATATGATTTATATATGAGTTATTATATATTATATAACGTTCTTATTATATATATATATAGTATATTAATAATATAATAACGGTGAGCTATCTTTTAATGTACTAAAATTTTATCAAATGATTTTATATAATATATATGTGTGTCTATAAGTTAAGAATATATTATATTATATTCATATAGGGTATACAACTGAACGATGAATGAAAATATTAGTACACGTTTGAGAATTAAGTTACTATTGAGGGAAGTTATGGTGCTTACATGCCATATATAGATATATATTAAATATTAATACAATATATATTAATAAATGTGTAATAAAATATTATTATAAATTCAATTATCACTCATATATGTTCTAACTATAAACCAAGTTCAGCCATCAAACTGTTAATATTTATTATTTATTAAACCTTTATCAGTAGGAATCTTAAAACAGTGCAGTTGAGATAGAATATGGGTTTATAATATATTTAATTATATTATACAAGTTAAATCCTCTAAACTCCGGAATTTAAAACAACGCATCAGAAAATAGTGAATTCACTCTGTTTCAGATTACTAATAATATATATCTTGTTAAAATGTTAAGTTATGAATTACATAAAAAAGTAGCTTTAATATTCTTTTAAGTATAATAATATTATATTATATATATTACTATATATTATATATTATAAATTAAATAGTTTGTAATTTAAATTAGGTAATTATAACGCCTGTTGAATTAATCAGGAGTAGCTTCGGATCAATAATAATTAAAAGAATATTTTATTTATTTATTATTTTATTCGGGGCAGGTAGTACTTACTAAAGATACTAACTATAATTAGTATCTTATTATATAAATAATGGATATTATTTATTTTTTATTTATATTTTATTATTACCTGTGTCGTAGATGTATAAAACTGAAATTATTTATATAATATATAATATTATATTATTGATTATATTAACACGTTTTCTAGCAATAATTTTATTATTTGTTATTTGTTTTCGTGTGGGAGTATTCGAATTGAGGGGAATTCAGTCGTAGTGGGGAGGAAAGATGTTTTTGCTCATTCCGACTCGTAGGGGAGGGCGCGTATTGACTTCTCTCTTATAGTAATTCAATTCTCTTTATTTCTCTATATAATTTATTATTCAAAATTTTAGTCTTTGATTTCCTGTGTGGTATTTTCAGTTATTTTGGTAAATATTCTCATTTTTAATTTTACTGTCTAGTTCACCCATCTCTGAAGCCGTTGATAGTCTTTCCTTGTTTTATCATTTACTCCATGGGACTCCTTGTCTTTATAGTACATATGGTCTATGCGATTTATAATTATATTTGAATATATATATTTAGTAATTTATTTAGTGTTATATTTTATTTATATTTTATAATATAAAATTACTATATATTAATAATATTTATAGAAATTAGAATGATTTAATATTTTTTATTTATTATCGCAGCGTTATCTCTTAGTATAACGTATGTTTACTTTAATTTTTGTATTTTTTTCATTTGTTTTATCATATATATAATTTATTTATTAACAATATTTTATTTCATATAATTATATTTCCATTATTTTCGGTTTATATTACCATTTCATTGTTTTAGAGAATTTCAGGATCTACCACTAACTACTCAATTTTTCTTCCATAATAATTTTCTCTAATAGTTATGTTGAGAGTACTTTTTTTAATCCCGGTACTAATTTTTTATTATTATTATATCTTATTTATAGTAATTTTTTTATCTTATTACAATTATAGAACCATTACTAAACGTCTTTTACTGATTATCATACGAGGACTACTATTAGAAATTATTATTATTTATTTTATGTCCGGTGTAGCTGCTACGGTTAGTACGCGATGAGTGTGGGCACGTAGTCAGCTTAACTTTACTTTATTGAATATGATTATTATTAATATGATTATATTTAATAAATAAATAAATAGACTATAAATTAAATATAATGACTATAGCGTTAGTTCGTTATATATCACGAAGTTATTATCGGTTTGATTCGATAATAGGTCATCTGATAGGACAGGTAGGTGGATGCGCCTATATCTCATTTGTATGTGTATATTCTATGTATAAATGGAATCTAACGGAGGTGAAGATCATCGGTAGCTTTCTAGTGACTCATAGAATGTTTGATGATTATCGTGAGGAGAAAGTGCGATATGAATATCATGTCCACTTTATCACTGCAACGTTTGACCGCAGCTTATAGATAGATTGATCTAAGCTTTTTAGTAGTATATTGAGTGTTGCATTTAATTTATACACGGTTAACTTGTTGTAGAGTGTGTTGATTAGATATGTAGTATGATCACAGACTTTATAGTTGATATAATGATGTATCGTGCATGCTATAAGCTATTAGTGTGGATCGTATATTTGTGATTTATGTCGGAAATAGTATTTGAGCATCATCTGACTCGACGTGTAGAAATATATGAGACCCCAGATTATTTGTATGGAGTGTATATTGATAGCTGAAGTATTTCGGTGCGTCTATCGTACTAGTATAGATGTTGCTGCTATCGAATAATATATAATATTGTTAGATATCAGGTAGTACATATAGGAGAGATGTTGGGTGAAGAAAGGGGTAAATGAGGAATAAATGAAAGTAGTTGAGATGGTTTGGTATTGTGGAAAGGATAATGTTATAGGTTATACTAGAATGATGTGAGAAATCCACTGGATAGAATGGAGATACATTCGCCGAATATATACGTGGATTGAGTGGTGGAGGCGGCAGCGTAAATGTCTGGAAGGAGGAACATGGTGAAGTTTTTGGCAAGGCAGAATAAAGGTCATGATTAGGAGGAGAAGGCCGGTTGTATGGGGGCATGTTTGGCCTCACGCTGGGCCAGGGGATGAACATCTTATGTTGAGATTTACCAAATGTGAGGTCGTTCGCGTGTCTCTTATGAGCGTTCTTGAGCGGGTGAATTTTACCTGTCAGAACTGCTGGGAAGATGCAGCTGTATCTCACTATTAAATGGTATCATTCGTTCGCTTTGAAGGGGCGGTAAGGGCTGGCTTTTCTTCTGACGTCTTGTCATGTCGTCTCTAGTGGCTTCTGTTCTGTCGATGCTTGTCAGCACGCTTAATTCTTCGACCATCGTCTTAAGGGCAACAGAGGAATTTGTGAAGCAAAGAAAAAAGAAGAATATATATACTTTTTTGGGGTGGGTAGATCGAGATCATAGCGTACTGCTCGTACATATTTAGTAAGTATAATATATTATATTGAAAATTATGTGAAAACACGCCATATATAATTATAAATGAATATTCATTGTTAGTATATATATATATGGTTATAGGTTATACATATTATACTTATTTGATAAAATTTTGGTGCTCCTCCGGTATATATTTAAATAGATTTTATATATATATATATATATAATACTAATAATATATATATATTAATATATATATATATAATAATAGTATTATATATTATATATATTTATATAATAATATAATTTTTTTAAAATATATATATATATTATATATTATAAGTATATATATATTATAGTATATATTAATAATTATATATATATTTACTATATTATATTATGTATATAATTTATATATACTAATCGTATATCTATATATATATATATATAATTATATATTAGATAATATATAATATCATATAATAATATATATATAATATATATATATATATAATATATATACTTCAACATGATTTTCTTCACAGTATATACTTACCTTATATCTATATATATAAATTACACATTTAGTAGATTTTATCATTAATAGACTATACTTAGGTATATATATTATAACATATATATATATTATATATAATATAAGTATAAAATATATATTAATAATTATAAAATAAATATATAATATATATTTATAACTTAATATATATATATCTATATAATATTAATTAAATATATTATATATATAATATATTTATATATAAATAGTAAATTATATAATTATATGATAACACTGATCAAAAGTATTTACTAACGCCCACACGGAACGGAACTCGGATCAAAAAAAAATTTTCGCGGTAGCCTCTATGATATATAAATATGATTGTGTTCTATCAGGGTCAAATTGAATTTTTTTTTTTTTCTTTTCTTTACCTGTTCTAGGGGCATATATATATATAGTTATGTGTAAGTAATAACACGGCAATGTAGGGGCTTCGAGCCGAGCGGGAAAACAGGGGGACGTTTCCATCGCCGTAGGCAGGGGCGGAGGAACCCAGCGAACCCAAATAAGCCAAAGAGCTGGGTTCGTGATAGAACCTGCCGGAGGGGAAATGTCCTACTCGTAGTTTCCCGGAGGCCGAGAGACTCGACTCTTGCCATCTACGCGGTATATCCTTGGGGAATCTTATAAAAAAAAAACAAAACAAAACTATACTGGAAGTCTATTTATTTTAATCGATATTGTATAAAAGGTCTTAAATAGGCTTCTCCTCATAATTATATAATTATTTAACTAATTTTTTTTAAACTCATTTTCTTTACTAAAATCTTACCAGGATTCCAAAAATGTACTTCTTTTCCTGTAGCTATGGTAGTTTTTAGATAGTGAAATTTTTTTTTTTTTTTTTTTTTTTTTTTTTTTTTTTTTTTATTTTTTTTTTTACATTTCGACCCTAAAACGTCTATTTATGTATCATAAGAGTCACCCGTGAAATTTTTTTTTGATCCGAGCTCCGTTCCGTGTGGGTTATAATCACTTTTACTATAAATATATATTATATATATATATATATATATAGTTATATATTATATATATATAATAATGATATACTACTTTAGATAGCTGTAGTTACGTTTAGTGAAGATGATTATATCCCAGTATTATGACGTCGTCTGCCATGGCCAGGGTCCCGAGTTGTCGCGCCTTCTAAATTGATATAGGATGATCGTAAAGCGACGAATGTGACTTGCATCGTAATGTCGCGTGCTCGACGCGCTAGTCGTGTGAGTGAGGGTGAGGTACGGGCCTGCAACATAATATGTAGCCACCCGATTAGAACCTTAACAATTACTTGCCCCTACCTGCTACAGCCACTGGCATCGTGAGCTCGATGCCTGCATCCCCATATAGTAGATAGTTCTTAATCCTATACCTACCAGGTGAGGTGAGGAGTCTAATACGAAGTTGTGTCTAATCTGAGTAGTGAATATATATCTACATGATGACTACAAATGTCAATCAAATACGTAATAGTGCGTGTATGCTACGCTCTAGAGAAAGATAGTAGACAGATCGATCGTATGATTGTGCTCTATAGTCGAGAGTAGAGTACTGATATATAAATTGCTGTAACAAGATAAAGTCGACTGTCGGATACACAAGCAAGTATTCTAGAGCTTGGCTACTCGCACATATGATACTCATCAACGTGAGCAATACAGCACATCACTAGTGCGACTCGGCGAGCTGCGCATTATCTGCTTTTGTGATATTTAAATAGTGTATGTATGTACGTAGAACTTGATTCGACTTTTTTATGTATAGTCTATATGTATATAAACATAATTGATATGTTATATTATTAAGTTATATTATAGACATAGATGTAGTACGTATAACTGGCATCTATGCAAACGGCAGACTAAGTGATGATAAGAGATAGATATATGTCGAGCTTGTAGAATCGATGCTTGCATATGGATCGGTAAAAGCCAAGAGGAAGTTTTATTGTACCTCCCTAGCGAGCTGTTACAGAGTGTGCTGAGTAGCTTCACCCATAAGTTAAGCATTAACTGAATGTTTCCAACGCGCAACTCTCTCCCAAGTAATCTATTTTCTTTGCAAACACTAATTCTCTTTGCTATTAATAACTTCTTACCTCTCAAACCTCAAACCATTGGGTGTCCCTCTCCTATTCTCCAGATATAAAACTTCTGATTCAGTCTCACTTCATTCACTCTAAGCAGAATTTCATACCATCAGTGTTCTCTTTATCGTCTTTCTATCAGGAGGCTGTTTCCTGTAGCATATATCTCTTATTATGTATTTCTGATCGCAGCACTCTCTCACCTCACAATCACAGATATTTCTTATGGTTATTCATTTTCAAATCCAAATCTTTTTCAAATTCACATCTCTTTACCTCACAATCACAGATATTTCGTTATAGAGTAACAAAATCCAATTCTTTTCCTTTTCAACTTTGAAATAATAGCCCAGTTCAATTTTGAAAAGCAGTTTAACAACTATCTCTGATTAGGGCACAAATAAATTCTTTTTAACCCTCCCCTAGAAAAGAAGGTCCTTTTTCCATATTTCTCTAAGCAGGTACTAAATGACTACTTGTCACCTCTCGTGAAACGCTCGTTTGTACAAATATGAGCAGTATGATATATATATAGTAATGCGTATAAGAATGTAGAGGGATGATGTAATATATGTGTGTAAGTGCTAATCACTCAAGGTAGTCAAGCTATATAGTTAAATTGAATCTATTAGAGAGCCGTATAATAAGGTAAATATAATCGTCAGGGGTAGATATAATTTTAAATATCTTGGACAGAATTAAAAAAATTGTAGGTTTGATATTAATTATATTAATATATATGATTATATTAATATTGTTAGGGTGAATAATATGCCGGACTTTTATGTAATATCATAGTCACTGATGTGTGTTATATGTATATATATATATACTATATGAGCGCATTATCCTATTCAGTGAGCGTCTTACTCAGTCATCCGTAGTGATATTTCATAACTATAGTAATTTAATTGCTTCTACCCAGTATTATCCGAAGTATGGAACTTTAAGAATTTACCATTATTATCAATAAATTGATAATATATAGATCAAAGGCTACCGTATATAATTATATATATTAAATAATATATATAGTTGGAGATAGGTTATATAAAGGGTATTATATAATTAATATATATAGTAAGGCGTGAATCAGCTTTTTCATTAAATAATATGGTAAGATTATATAATATATGGAGTTTTAAGCATTATAACGTGGTGTGGTTATAATTTTTTGTGGAACTGATACAAGGGGTAGTACTTCCTCTGTAATTTGGAAGTGTAGTAGAGAATTGGAAGTGAAATACCTCTCTTGTTCATCTATTTTTCTAATAAATACTTTATGCTAATTAACTTAGTTTAAGACTTTTACAAATAACGATGACACAACATAACAAATATATTGTTGATATTCATTTCAGGAAGTAGGCATGATTATGCCGAGCCCTCTCACTGCGTCAACAAAGATTGAGGATCACGTACTGTGTAGCCTCACCCGTCACCAAAAGACATTTCTGTACGCAAGCACTGCATTCTCAATATTTATTTGACATGCAAGGCCTCCTCAGCTAAACTATAACCGTGACCTGAATTTGGCTTGCTTCGCAATTGCAGGTCACACCTGCATCGCACCAAAATTAACATGAAAGCATAATTGCGCAGACATTGAACGCTATAGATCCTGGCCACGAGCACCTTCTGGCGCTCTCGTGTGTCGGCCTCAAACTACTTGTTCAAGTAACTATCAATAGGGCATAAATTACAAAAAAATAATAGTTAAACTTTGTGAGTAGACAAGTTTTAGAAAGATAGACTAATCTTCCCCAAGGGCGATAGGAGAGAGTGAGCGCAATGTGTTATAAACACTTGCTGTTCTGTGTAGATTTTTGTGGTCGGAGACTAGCAAAGTGTAATGAGCTGGAGAAGTTCTAATTGACGACGAAGCGTTATTGTTGGCTATAGTGCAGCCCGACCTAAAAGAAGCATTCTGCCAAAATCTTGTCTTCGACTGCACCTAGTAACGATATACGAGTCAAGGTCCTATCTATATAGTCAGGAATGGTGTATAGTGATTAATTATGAAATGCTACTTATATATTTTTAGGTACTACGGATATATTAAATAATAATTATATTTACTATATTATATATATATATAGTATAGATAACTATATTACATAGTATACCATCTTCTTTGAAATCGTCCTAGTAATTGAATTGATAATTAAATAGATCACCCACTACACAAATACTTAGATACCATACTTTAATGACTATCACTTACGACAGATTATAACAAGAAATAACTAAAAATTGTTGATGGAGACGTATTGTTTCCGATATCTGCATGTTTCTCAAGTGATTATAGCTTTAAATAGAAGTTTCCGAGTGTAAAAAGACTACTGGAGAATAGTCGACTACAGTATAATAAATACTAGGGAGGAGGTAGCTTGCTGCTCGAGGTAAAGTGAGATTTCCTACTCATGGATAATAGTATGAGAATGTAGGATACAACTCCATCTTCACCCCATGAGCCCCATCTGTTGCCGGACCTCTTGATAGCTCAATATTAGCACCTTCTTACACTCGAGTAATTGTACTCTCCATATAACTCGACCGCACCAAAGTTGCAAACTACACAATTAGTCCTTGAGAAGAAGGCTTAATAGTGGGCGGATTCAAAAATGAGTCCTCATACCTCTCATTTACCCAGCATCGTCTTGGGAGAATCACGTCTCCGATGGTGGGGTGGTGCGTCACGAATTGTCGGGCCTCATTCTGATGCACGTTAATATTCTCTGCATAAACGTTTACAACTTCGCGGGTTTAAATTCTAAATCTCATTTGTTGACATACTCTCCTTCTCTCCAAATCGTTCGAGTCTCTCTCTCTTCTCTCTCTATCTCTCTCCCCTGTCTCCTCTCTCTCGTACTCTCTTCTCTCTCGTCTCATCTCTCGCTCAATTCAGTCATTCCTCGTCTCTCCTCTCCTTCTCTGTCTCAAAACCGAAATTTGGTCGTGAGCTTCTGATCAGCAAACTTACTCGTTCAGTCTTATGGTCCTCTATCCACAGTTTTAATCAGCGGTTGGTTGGTTTTGGTCTAGTAGCCCAATTGACTGTTTTTCTTCCGCGTCGTCTGTGCTCGATGTGGCATTTCCGAACTTTCTAACTTTATGCTCAAGCTCAACGTCACTTCTAACTTACTAAATTCATCTTTTCTGTCTATTTATTTCCTCCTAAATCAACTGATTATCCTAGATACTTCGACTACTTAAAACTCTAAATTAGAACCTCTATATCTCTTCACTCTCAAATCAACCTTCTCGGTGATTTTAATGCTCTTCACTTTCTAATGATTTTCCTCTAGTTCTCAAATACAGATGCGGAAAGTGTACTTGCTACCACTTTCCTAATCCTAGAATTATCTCAACAGTATGTGCACCCTCTAGTTTAATTAGATTAACGTGTTTTACATCATAAGCATCATTTAGGAAATAGTATAGTAAAGTCTAACGAGTTCTCCTTTATTCTTTAAGAACCAAGTTTCTCTCTCAGTTTGTCCGATCATGCTCAACTCTATGTATCCTCTCTATCTCTTCAACAGTTTCAGCAAAAAGAGACCCACCACATACGACGGGAACGTATTCTGGAATTCGGTATGCTAAAACTGTAGGATTGCTGTCATCGTCTTTGATTTCCATGAAATGACTACTGCTCCTCGGAAGGTCCTCAAAATGGTGTTGAACGATAATATTTTACCAACGCCGTGACTCTCTGAGATAGAGGCTAATACAATATTAATTTCCCCTTATCTAACTAACAAATCTTGTTAACTCTGCTGTTCTATGTGCTGTTACAGTTGTCTCAAACTCTAAAATCACAGCAATGTGTTTCACTCCTGAAGTCATGCAAAATCTATCCTCGACGGAAATAAAATTATCTGCTGTATATCTCCGTAGAACAAATAACAAATGACAATTAACAATCTCGTTTCTCTGCATTGAAAACAACAAAATTCCTCTAGCTTTATTATTCCTCTTTTACTCCTCTAATATCTCCGAGGATAAACTGACATTTTACTCGTGAACGTTGAACTCTTCACTCACTAACTTTACATTCTATTCCACAGATGACTCCGATATATGTAATCCTACTACACCATTACCACTCATTTATGAATATATTTACTATCTTTCTCTAAATGACGTTATTTCTCTCTCTCTCTCTCTCTCTTACTCTGCCTTTCACATTCTTCCAAATAGAATCTTCTCATCTATCCTCCTCTCTTCTCTCAACTTACACTAAGAAGGAAACATTCGATGGTACTACCTCATCGAACTCTAGTGATATTTCAAAATTGTTTCTCCGAGCTTTCACCGTCTTGGTAACCTTTCATTTCTATCTTTTTGACATTCCTTTATGAGGAAAACGTGTCCTCATTCAACCTGTGCCTAAAAAAGGGAACCCTAAAACAATGTTTCATCTTACTAAGTTTTCAAAATCTAACAAAGGATATGAACATCTTAATTCTTTCAATCTTATCTCTGATAGTCAGTATGGCTTTCGTAAGAAACATTCGTACTGATCTATCGCTTCTTCCTTTCTCTCACGAATCCTCGGCCTCTTCCTCGGCTTTGTGAATTTATACTGGTGGTGCAGACATATCGAATAGCGCTTCGATGAGTTTCGTCCAAATTTTGGTTTTCTGAACGTCCCTCTACGGGTATCTATTTTCTCTCCGTGATTCTTTCCTCTGATTTCTTTCTCGCGATCTATAGCCACGTTTGATAGACGGCCACAGTTTTCATTGCATTTCGGTTTCTTCCCAAATCTGTTACTTATTTACTAATTGACTTCTCTCGTTTTATTCGTTATACTCCTATTCCGACTACCCGCCCTTCTTTACCGTGCTAGAGAGTGACCTTAGGAGCAACAACCCTCTGACCCTATCCTAATTTCTAGTGAGACAAGAAAGAAATTGTTTTCAATAATCTCAAAAACTTCAATTCTTCACTTACCTACATACATAATCTCCACAACAACTTATAACTATCTTACAACCTTTGTTCTGTTCCTAAATATTATGTTGTTTTTTTTTTTTCTCTCGTAACCTATTGGAAGGATCCCCTCATTTCGTCTCAAGCATCTAACGAGGTTGGTGTTCTATAGCTACTCAGAATTTCATTACGCCACCCAAGTTCTTGACTTCTGACTGGTGTCCGTTCGCCCCCTACATGAATATACTCCACATCGGGTGGTTCCTCCATGCAGCTCTTCCTTAAAAAGGTAAGTCATGGCTTTTCTTCTTTATCAACTCTCCGTTCTCACAAACCTCCCAATCCCTTTCCACCCTTGTTGCCATCCCTTTCTTTATACTAGTCAATACTAAACGGACAGTGCCTTCTCAACTCCCAGTTACATACTCCTCTATTGAGAAGGCTATGTGCGAGCAGCAATGAATCCCCAGTCATCATCATTATCTTTAATTTCCTCTCAAATACTTTACCACCTTGTTCAGGCTCTGAAACATGTACTGCAACTGGTAAAGTCTAACAAACTTCCTTCATCATTTCTCTCACTACTATACTTGCGCAACCAACAATAATTGCAAACAGAATTCAACGCGTGAATTGAGCAAGTCGGATATTGAACTGATTCTGGATTATACCGAAATTTCCCTCTAAGTTCTGGTGGGAATTTGGGTATGCCTATAGACTGTTGCACAACCGATATATCGTTAATATTCAAACTATATAGTTATCATTTATTACTATCTATATACACTATTATTCATTACTATGATTAATTAGTAATATATATAATATATAATATAATATAATATAAAGACTTTATATATAATATATAATACCTATATATATAAAAAAATATTATATAATTTATTTTTTATCTATTTTTTATATATTGATAGCTTTCCTTAAGTCTAATACAAAGGCTTATTGTTGCTGGATCAGTCATTGATCAAGCATGTGGGCAACTCATTATCGAAACTCTTTTAATGTTGATAACATAAAGTTTTTTGTTAGTTGTTTTTGATAATATTATTTTTTAATTAACTACAGCCCTAACCACAACCACCGACCTTCAACAAAGTTATATGTCCTACACAACATAAGTAAGGTAACAGAATTATCACCACAGTCGTCAACTCTAAAAAGTTCTTCATGAATTTTTATTTATTTTTATTTTTAGTATAACACACTAACTCAAAACAGAACTTAAAAAAAAATCAAATCAATTATCGATCTTCTTACAGTTTCATTTTTCCATATTCAACTTATTTTTAAATTTAACGATCTTGATTGCATTAATCCAACGTCATAACAGAAATTTTTCTTTATTTTCCTATAGTAGCTAATTTATCCAATAGATTGTAGTGAGAAAAACTTATTTTTCTCAATAAGTTCGAGAGGTGAAAAATTTCATATACAGACTCATCTTCCACTCTAGAAAAAATCTTTTCATAAATAGTATGTCAAATTCATTCAATATGTCCAGTCCAAGCTTTTATTTGAAAAACAACAAATCGCTTTAATAATTTTAAATTGTACTATCTCAAGCATTTTAATCTCCCTACTTGTGCACCAACTTGTGCACAGTTTTGAATTACTGTTTAGTATATTAACACGACTTTCTGTTCAGGTAGGTAATTACCTTGGGCAATGTGTCATTCCTGGCGGTATTGTAGTCTGTCACAAAGGAAAGATAGCACAATGTCACCAAAAAAAGTGACGTAAATTTTTGTCTTTTTAAAAATTGACATTTTCGAGACATTTCTATCATTCCTGGTTATATTGCAGACTGTTAATAATATTTAAGGTGTTGTTGTCCCAAACTCATCGAAGTTACTGACCAGTCAAGCTGAACTTTAATAAACCCTGAAGATGTGTATATCATTGTTAACTTTGTGATTCGATGAATTTTACGTAAGTTAACGCAATATATTAAAAAAAATGTTAAGCAGAGCAATGTGAAATTCATAATTTATATTTAATGAAGTTAGTGACAAAGATGTCATGACGGATGGATGATAGGAATGATCCATCGAAAACTAACAATAATGTCAAATTACTCCTCTTCATAGATATTTGGGAGTTTCATTCCATGTTCGTTACAAGGAAAGTATATGGAATTGCATCTTATTCATATAACTCCTAAATCTGCTTTTTGCTTTTTTTTTTACTCTGATGGTTGTTTGGCACATTTCCTCAGGGGCTTTCACGGCAAAACTAAAAATAAACTATTCAGGATTAACCTCTGGCTCACGAATGATTCCATCGAAAACTAACAAGTGAATGTCAAATCTCTACGGAAGAGCAACATAAAAGGTGGCAAAAATGTTTAAGGAGTAAGTGACAAAGATGTCATAACGGATGGATGAAGTAGGAATGTTCATCAAAACTAACAATAAAGCCCTATCATCAGTTTTGAATTACTAGCATATCGCGAGTGTCATATTAATTGTGATTTGCATCCCGCAGAAGGACGTAGTTGTTGGTTACACAGAGTTTTTCTGCTTTATCTTATGGATCGCGTACTAATATGGGCTTAATGGGATGGGTATCTCTGCCGGAGCTGATACTTAACTTATTTCACAATATTCACGCAACAATTTTCCAATGGGTATAAGAATGCAAACTACTGGAACTTATAATAAAAATAAAAAAAGGAGAGAAGTACAGGCGTTTTTTCAATGAATAGAAAGTCTGGACATAATTGTTAACTATATTACTGTTAAGGTATCTGAGAAATAAAAATAACATTGAAAATTTGTTGTTATTATTTTTTTTTATTAGAAGCAGTATTTATTTCTTCTGAATTAACATATTATTCAAATTATTATCATTATTATTATAACTCTTTTTATACCCTCAAATAAATATTGTTATTGTAATCTAGGAATACTTATTATAATATTATTATTATGATATATTATTAATTATATTATATTATATATTATACATAAGAAAAAATATATATTTTAAAAAATTATTTCATCAAGAGCACAACAAGCAGTTTTGCTACACATACCCACACAACACAAACACACAGAACACACACACACACACACCACACACAAAAGCAAATAAATTTTTTTAGTAAAAGAAAAAAATTAATTAAAATATTTATGTACAAAAAAATTGAAAATCTTTCGAAACCTTGATTAATTCAAGTTGACAGTTTAATAAACATCTAAACTCTTAAAAATCTAGAAAAATCGAATAAATTTTTTCTCATCATAACAGCTTTGTTTAATATTTAATTTTTTTTAACTTTTTTTTTTTTTTTTTTTTTTTTTTTTTATTTTTTTTGCCAGAAATGCTTTTAGTCAAAACTGATATGTTTGTTTTTTTTTTTTTTTAATTTAGTTTGGCATAAATAACATACGTTCAAGATATTCCATATAAACGGTAATTAAAGTGATATCGAGTCATAGTATAGTAATCTATAGTATAATATATATTATATATATATATATATAATATTATATAATATTATATATATATATATAATATAAATATATATATATAATATATTATGTATATATTATATATATATATAAGTATATATAATATATATATATATATAATATATCTATATATATATATTATTATATGTATATATAATATATATTATATATATAGTATATATAATATATATATAGTATTGTCAAATTGTCAAAAAATTGTCTGGATTTTAAAAGTATATTTTTATATCGTTTTCAAATTGCTCAAACATGTTACTTGAGCTTGAAAAAACGTTATAGAAAATGGGAAATCAAAATTAGTCTAAAACTATTTTACACGAAAAATATATTTCATATTTTCTAAAACTCTAAAATGAGTTTTTTTATAATATAACATAATTTTGATATTATTCCTGAATCAGTATTGATATCTATATTAATAGTTTACGAATATAATAATAATTTTTCAAATTATAAAACAACTTTTGTTTATATTGTATATAATTTTATTTCTTGGACATATTGTAAAATGCATTTTTTGGCAGTTATTTTAAAATAAGGTTGATGCTCCGTTTGTGAAATGAAAACTTGACTCGAGCGTAAAGCGTCGAGAAAAATTAATAAATGTTGAAAACTAATGAATTTAAATTTAGGTCAGCGACTCTTTTAATATATATTCGAAAGAAAAAATTAATAAAATTGCCAATTAAAAATATCAAGTTGTTTCACTCCTCCATTAAAGAGTAACTATAAAAGAGTATACGCTATTTGCTGGTTCCCTTAGTCTCGATGTACCAAAGCAAACATATAGCTCCCTGGTGTGAAGAAGAGACTTCCAACAGCAAAGTAACATAGCCGGTGCTGTCATTTAGGTCTCCCAATGTAAATGAAAGTCATTACGTGAGGCTTCAATAAGAACTAATACGCCAAACCGTGCTGTGGAGAACAAAAGAAGTTAACTCCAACACGGGGCTTGCCACTATATATATTACTAATATTATATATTATATAATATATATATTATATATAATAATAATATATAATATAAATAAAATATATTATATAATCATATATAATACTATATACTATATTCACATCTGGTTGGCAAATGCGAGGCTATCATATAGAATTCACTAAAGTTGAGACAAACAGCCAATCAAAATCATATTAAAGGCCGACATATATATTATATATATATATAATATATATCTATATATATATTTATATATTATATACATATTAAATTATATATATATAATATATATAAATAATATATATAATGTTTCTGTGTATGTTGTTGTGTGTGTTATGCCAATAAGCATGGATACTATAGGAAGAAATCTTAGACGCAGAAAATTTAAAAGTCTTTCATATTAAAAAATTCATTTATTCCTTACTCTCTTTGTAATGAATGATACATACCAGTAAAAGTGTTCTTATAACTTTAAAATTTAACTTGCAGGATCAATAATTGTATTAAATTATGTAAGTTTGAAGATTTTTCAACGATCTGGTTCACTTGCTCTTTCTCATCATGATGTCCATAGTGCTTCAAGGCGGGATATAAGGTGCTGGATTCAGTTGGTCAAAAACTACTTGAGTGTTTTGGAACCCTAATAGAAATAAGTTTATTTAAATTAGTATAATGAAATAAATAGCTACAATTTCGTGAAATTTTATCTCAATATGTCTTGTAAAATATCATGTTTAAGCTATAGACTGTGTTTTTTATGTTTCGAAAAGAGATATATCAAACAAACACTAGTAACAACCATAGTAACAAACAGATAGACAGTGAAATAAATCGAAAACTCTATTTGCAAAATCTTAATCCAGTTCCTCAATTACTATTATACAATCACTTATACAGAGAGGATAGTAATACCTTTTCAGGTTCGATTTTAGCCTAATGTTATTATACAATGGATGAGACTTCGTAAGAAGATTTACCTTCTATAAGTAATGTTTTCGTTGACATCTCTCCAGCTCGAATGTAATCCACGGTACTTTAACCGGATAATGCTTAAAATGCCTCCAAGATATCTTTAATACGATGGTGCACACATGGTGACTCTCAGGCTTTATAGTGGTAAGACCTACGCTCTAAAATGAGAATTCTTTCATAAAAGTACTTGTAGAAAATTGTCATTAAATTGAAGAGGGTTCCTGGAGTATTATAGAAAGACTGGAATAAATCGATTAGAGAAAATGAAAGGAATAGGAGGGATGACACGTTAAAGAAAAGCAGATGAGCAATCAAAGTTTTCTCTAGAAATAATCTTGGATAAATAGTTAAAAATGATTTACTAAACCTATTTTCTGAAATTTTAGAGCAACGCTGTGTTAATTTATCATTAGTACAAAATTAAATTATTATGATAATGGAAAGTTTATCTTGAATTCGAAAAAACGTTAGAAAAAGTATAACAATTCTGGAAAACGAAAAAAAAGCAAACACATTTTTAAAACTGCTAAAGTACTTACTACCAAAGTCAAATACCTAAACCTAAATAGACCTTACTCGTATTTAAAAGTAATTATATATATCGAAATGTAATTACATATATATATATATTATATATATATATATATCATATATATTATATATAAATTAAATACATATAAATATCAAACTATACGGATTATTAATAAACATAGATAAATATATATAAAATATAATTATAATATATATATATATATTATATATATATAATGTATATATATATATAATATAATATATATTATATAATTAATATATTAATATATATATATATAATAATTATATATATAACTATTGGGTGCTTATTTAAGATGACAATTCATAAATTACAGACACTTTTATAAGGTAGGTTAATCTATTAAGTCTATATAATAACCTTTGGTAGTATGATAATATTTACAGATATATATTAATTAATTATAATAAAATAGATATATCAACAGGATTATTATATTTATTTATACTATCATCAAATAACTAAGTATGATCCGAAATTAAATTCAACAACTTATATAATATTTAAATATATATATCAATTTAAGTTTATAAAGTCAGTTAGCTTTCCGTGTAAATATGTTGGTAACGGGGGTAATCATCTAATGAACATTAATTACATTAAACACTTTTATATATATATCTTCGGGTTTATATAACTAATAATTCATATACTGTTGTAGTAATATATTATTCTCGCCTTCTACTGAATTTTTAACTATATTCCTATTTATATATATGTATTTTTACTGTATAATTACTTAAGATTATTATTACCATATTATATTATTACTATATTACTAGAGTAATTAGTTAAAAAATTACCTGTCAATTATATATATATTTAGATACTAAATATATATATTGCCTTAATAATCATATATATATTTATTCTACAGTATAAAATATTTTTTGCTCTAGAGTACTATATATATTATTGATTTATGGTATATAATTTCCTTTTAATATGATTATTTTATATTTAGTTTGATTAATTCATCAATTATTTGCTAATATTATATATTAATTAATTCTCTTAACTCTTTATATAGTTAGTATATACGTATCTTTATCTAATATATCTTTAACTAATATTTTTACTAAGATGGAATGAAACCATTTCATAATTAATATAAATATTATTTCGTTTCATATACTGTTTATCTTATTCAGTATTATTTTTTAATATTATAGTTAGAGATATAGTAATATATTATAAGGAAGTATAGCCATTATATAAATACCTATTATACAATTTAACGAATGTTAATGGCATATGTGGGTGTAAAATTTATACATTAAACCGTTCATATACATAAAATATTTATGATAAACTAGTTTGGTATTATACTTTATTAAATTATTAATAAATATATATATATAATGTTATTATTCACCCCCATAATAAGAAATAACCTGTGGAATTAGTATAATAGTCTGGAATCCTCTATTGTCCTATTATCATATATTCAATTCTCACCAACTATTTTATATTAATGATTATGAGAAAAAAATATACTTAATTTAATTTTGAAATTGAGTTTATGTTTTCCCCCTATATACTTTGTTGGTACATATATTATAATATTATATACATTGAAATTTATTTAATTATTTTTATAGATTATTGCTTGAAGAGACGAAAGTGTTATCCACAGATCTATGTTTAACAATATTAAACATATCACTTTGTTTTTATAATAATCACTTTAATATACTATATTATGTAAATTATTGAGTATATAATCTTATGAGAGAACAACAGTTTTATGTTGGAAGCGTAAATGGTGTATATCGAGCTTTTAACTGGATCTGCTTTAACCTGCAGTAGACCAAGATTACATAGCAGAGATGCTTGACGTAGAAATATTTTCGTTGTACTTTTAATATCATGGTCTTGGTATTAATGGGTGAGTAAACATAAAGGCTGCTAGGCTCCAGATAGTGAAAATATGTTGTAACTGCCTATTTAGATATATATTTTATGAATAATATTTATATAGAGCTTTTAGTCGATATAATGAATTTGTTTATAGATAATAACTCCGTTATAATTTGAATTATTAAACTTTAATATTTATTTGATAAAACTTAATAATTTTATTTAAGGTGAGAGTATTTATATATTCTTTGGTATATATTAAATTACAAGAATAGATGAGAGACTGAATATGGAGACTAACTATAACTTTAATTAATTGATATATATCGTATAGGAACACATGATTTAAGAGTATACATTTAAAGAAACTTATAATATTATAAATTAAATATAATTATAGAATTTTATTTATGTGGGACGCATCGGTATCACGAAATGAAAACCAAATGAAATATATTAGAAAAAGGATTATATGCTGTTGGTTTTATCCTGGTATATATGTCACTTGATAATAAATAAGAATGGAAGTTGGTCTATGTATAATTTACTATATATTAAAATATTAATATATATATAACTAATCAGCAATTTAATAATTTAATTACTGTTATAAAATATATTATATTATAATATATTAATATATTATATATACTATATATTATATATCCATAATAAAGTTTAAAATTATTATGATATATTAAATTTAACTGATATTTTTATACTATATTGTATTATTTAATAAACTCGATGACGGTTAAATCATATATTTAAATTAAAAGTTTTAGTATATTAATCTATATATATTAATATATATCAGATTATATATTAGTTATTATATATTTAAATAACCTCTATATCGGTAATATACACCTAGTAATTATATAATACAGTACGTCATTATAGCGTCCACGAGTAACGACGGGGGCCGTTAACGATATACCTGACCCATCCATGACAGCCCGCGCGTTATATAGTGGCGAGTAAGGATTCAGGGAGTTTCAATCACGTATATATTCTTTAACGGATTAGAAAAAATATGACCAATCTATGATATATAGTTTTCTTACCCCAAATAAAGAACGATCAATAAGAGTACGCTAACTATTATATATAGTTATATTTGGAAGTTTATTTTTCGGATCGATCGATCAATACAACTGCGAGGTTGTAAGTTACATAAGATTTGCACTAGACTATCCATGTTGATTTATGGTTTCTACTATAGGATATATATGTATAGAGTAGCGTCATACATATGTTATGTAAGAGTATAATAGATATTGATGAGGGCTCGAGAGTATAAATATTTTTGTTAGCTCTCACTCATGGAGACTGTTGAGCGTGTCTTGAGCTTACATCTTATCTTTTATAATTTATGAAACTCGAATATTAAAAAGGTTCTCAAGTTTAGAATGATGAATAAAATGATCAGATACATATTTGATCAATTCACAGAAGTAATTATTGCAGTTGAGAAATGAGTTTTCATTATTAAAAATTAAGGTAGTGAGTATGACTTATAGTACTCACGGTGCATAAGAAACTGATAATAATCCGAGGGATATAAATGGTTCTAAAGAAAATCACTGATTGAGAGGTTTAATCACAAATGTGACCTATGTAACCAATGATAAATACGATTGTTATTCTTCAAGTGTAAATGATATCGAAGACTTGAATACTGATCATAGGCTGCATGTTATCTCAGACAGAATATTATGGGAGAAGTATTAATATTTCGCGTAGCAATTTGGTGTAGAGTCTATTAGAATCCGCTTTCTTTCTGATATAGTTTCTATAGTTGATGCTGCTAAATTATAGATTGTTGTTTTTTCTAATGTAAGCATGAAATATTTCAATTGGTATTACTGTACTAGCTTCCTTCTAATATGGTTTTAATTTTCATGTTTAATGCAAGCTTACGATAGATATGACTTTAATGATATGTGCGTGTCGTGTGAGGTAACTTAGATATATCTATGTTTTAGAAATATTGTGATAGAATATTACAAAGAGATTGCTGCTATTATGGATATAGATATTGTCTCGTATCTATAGTAGATTATATTTTAGGTGGTTTTCTGATAGAGTTTATATTATAATTCTCTTATATAGAACACTACACTAGAGGATGAATTAGAGCAAAGCTGTGCTATTTCTATAAAGAATGTGCGTTGGTTAAAGAGCATCGAGGAATTCGACACTGAGAGCACTTTAATGCAGATTCCTTACTAGTCCTCTTGTGCCGTAGGGATATTTATATAGGATCTGAGCGTCCAGAAGAGACGTCCGTGGTCTTTTATAAGAAAACTTCGGCATCTTATTCGATCATTGGAGAGGTCATAGCTCTCTGTGTGTATATTCTTCCTCAACAGATTGGTTCATTCAAGTAATTCTAACCGGAGAACGTTGTCGTCTCTCGAGTAGTAGTTTTCCCCTATTCGTCTTCTCTGCATCTAATCTTCTGAGAATACATTCTTAGCTCAAATTACCGATGAAAGTACAAACTGGCTCACTATCTGATTTCTTAGGCCACACGTATGCTCTCATTCTGAGAAGAAAGTATACTGTGTATCAGTCCTTAACTGAAGATTGTATATCACTTGTAACATGCCTTAGCATGATTGCACATAGAGCACATCTATCCTCCCTCAGAGGAGTTGTCTACCTACCAGTCTATCCCTTCTGCCACCTTTCACAATCGTACCTGTAGTATTGGTATCTACCTTTTTCATAGTCCTGATCAGGTGATGAGGATTTGGTTAGACTCTTCAAATCATTATCTACTCGTCTTTACCTCTGTTTCAGCCTATAGTTTTCAAAGTGACATTTCGCGAGTAGCACCTATAATAGAAGCAGGTCATTGGGTCACATGATAATCTGTCAACCTGTGCTCAAGTTAGCATATAAAGGATGCATATTAAACTAGATAAGAGTACGGCACCTTCACAAATCACTGTTGCGCAATCGAAATATCTCTATTAATAAAGCACCATCTCGAGTATAGGAGGTCTATATTTCTAACAAGGATACAGACAGTGTCCATTACTTTACAAGTTACTTCTCACCAAGTTGAAGTTATTTTCCTCGTGCGTGAGTAGCTGCTTCATTAAGCTCTTCGCAATGCATGCTGTATTAATTGTTCCGACACGCTGGTATTAATACTTTTTGCTTACTTTCACATATTATTCCATATCTACTCCATATATATTTCCACCACTTCCTCCTTCACTCCTACTAGACGAATTCCACTAAACCTTTGTGTGTTGTCCTCGAGTACAATGTGTTATATTGAGTTCGAGCAATATATATAGAGTCTCTGTTAGCGCAGGGAAAAGTCTTTTCCTGAGTCCGCAAAGAACCGATCTCGTAATTCTTAATGTTTAGAGATTCCTTATTTTCAACTTTCAACACGTTAGCATACTGTCTCAGGGGGATCCAATTTCCCTAGAGTTACCCGAGTCCCCACTTCCCTTAGCTCAATTTCCATTACCTTTCGTCTTTACACCATCAGAGACATTCTCAACTGATGTTTAATACCGATGTATAAAATTAAAGGAGGGGTTGTCATACAAAAAGATAAAAGGGTGCAATAACCCTACAGAATTATGTATCAGGCATCGCGGCTTCACCAACCTTAAAATGCATTTTCTTTTTACATTTCTGTTATAAGCTCCTGTATTTGCTCAGAGTTGGACTACTTGCGACTTTATTTTTCGAGATCTCAGAAACTCCGTCATGTTGAAGCAATCTAGCACGAGATCTATCCACAGTACAAAGAGAAATTTCTCATATGCGAGACCTATAATCTATTTCACAGTATTAATTTCACAGTTTGTAATTGTCTCTTGCTGTGTTTGATGATCATAAAAGCTTTACCTATAAAAATCGCATAAACACACTTAACAAACCGTTAGATTTTTCCTCATTTCTCGTATGGCATTTGTTTTGTAAAATTCTCTTCACCGTTCGGACACAGAAACTGATACAACATTAAGGAGCGGATGATGGCCGAGGGAATGAGCATATATGTAAGATCATTAGAGTCACGACTCAACCCCTCTTGTGTATCCATAGAGCTACCTTCTGTCATTCCATGAGATATGGTGGTTCTAGTGTGATCTCTCTCTTATATCTTGCGTCCAGTGGCCTCTAGAGGTATCAGCATTAAACTATATGAGTATAGTAGGTTAATTTGACATATATTAGCTTACTATGTGTGGAGAAGAGATCCCGTTTATTTAAAATCTAATAGGATATGGATGCTGGTAATATAAGTATACTTTGATTATTATAAATAAGTGCAAATTAGAGTTTATGCCAGAATTTAAGTACTATTTATATATATAATTCATCTAAATAATAAGTTGCTATGTCTCTTTAGTTATTTAATTTGTTTAAACTCACTGTATCCCTCATATATAAATAGGTATACTACGTATATAATTACTGCTATGTAATGAGTATTATCTGAGTTGTTTATAAGTATAGATATTTTATTATGAAATATACATATTTATAAGTATATATCTACTAGTAGTAGTGATAAATGCGTCGTGGAAATAATATTTTCCGTCTTAAGCATTAGCAACGAGCAGTAATACAAAATTACCTTTTGGGTCGAGCATTAAAAATCTTTGTATTTAAATGCTAAAATTAATATAAGAGGAAAAATTAAAATTATAAAGGTAAACTGAATCACTTTAATGGAGAGAAATAAAGGTAGATATAATATACATATATATATACTAATATAACATATTTAATATAACAACTACTAATTAGCTAGTAACAATAAAAGTTTATAAATATTGTTTTGGTCGAATATATTGATATACTAGTTACACTAATTAATATATTATACAGGTTAACTATGAACGGACATTGAATACTATTTAATCAGAGGTATGTATCGAGCAATTATATGAACTAATAGTATAATTAAATAGAAAAAGATTATATATAAGATACAATATAGTATATAATTCCCACATGAGGAAATACACAAATACACCAACTTAAAAAATAGAATTTATGAAATGATAATGAATACAGCTATAAATAGTTGTGATTAAAATGACTAGACAAAACATCATGTCACTATAGAAGAAAATATCGAGGGACTAAACACTCACATTATCATAATATTAGTAACTTTAAGCACGAATGGGTTTGGTCATATGGAGTATATATGATGTAGTATATATAGTTACTTAGAAGTTATGGTTTATAAGCGATAGTTATTGTAGTGTATAGTGTACTTAACAATTATATACGATATTAGGTATACTGTTTTACATCTAACTAACTAAATAAATATAGTGTATATTGTAGTAGTTACAGTAATAAAAGAGAATGCTCACTTGAGGCGAGAGGAATGTGAATATGGTCAGGTAAGGTTAGTAATATAATGTTATATATATTTGTGATATAATAGAGGAAATCAAATTAGTAAATGGAACTCATAGAAGCAGAGGGGTATAGAGGAGATAGAGAAAGAGGGATAGTTGAGATAAAATTGTAAGAGAATAAACTTAAAGTGAGCCACAGAAAGTAGAAATGAATACAAAAAACAAGAAAAAAATAATCGAGAACAAAAATAAAATACAATATAGTATAGAGGTTTAAATCAATAGTAGCAAGTACTAATATCTCTACTACACGCGAGAGTTATGAAATGAGACCACCATAGCAGAGAGAAGTATTATTATATTATCTATTACTTACTTTTATATTGAGGTCTCAGACTTGAAGGTATGGTTCACAATACATCATAGATGAGAATAAAGGGAGTATAACGTGTATTCAATATTAATATTCTTAATCTCAATTAACTTATCATTTGTCTTAGTGAGAGAATATATTCTACACCAGAGGATTTTTGTCATTATTATTATATATAATAAACTATAATATAATAAATAATTTTAGATGCAAAAAAGAGTCACAATTACACAACTCAACTTTATAATAACTGATTCCATAATATGAAGGTCAAATACTAATAAATGATTAATTGCTAAAAATGCTAATATACTATACTACATTAACTGTTTAGTTGAGAATCTATACTAATATATTAAATTAATCTATTACGGTATATGATATATCTAATAAATTATATTAAAATGAAAGTTTAAATACTAACTTTATATATTAATATTATTTATATTTAATATATTATATTATAATATATAATCTTTGGTAATTTTAAAAGCTTTTAATTATTTTTGATTATATTTTTTGCGTTTCAATTAATATAATAATTACTTAACATTTCTATCAAAATTTTTTTACAATATTATATATATATATATATTATTATTCATATTATTACGGTAGTTAATATATATATTTAAATAGTACTATATATTTAATATTATATAATATATATACTAAATTATATTAATATATATAATAAGTGGGTGTGTATATACTTATTATATTATCATATTAAGTTAATAAATATATAATTATATATATATATATATATATATATAATTTTTGTCCTTTTCTCTTAGTATCATTTAACTACTCATTCATTCACTCAATATTATATTCTTATTATCACTTATTAAATGTAATATAGT
>JABUQX010039428.1:37500-40042 GCA_015478945.1 Trachelipus rathkii
TGTAAACTTTCTTTGTTTTCTATTTCCCTTTTCCAATTCTGCAAATCCCAATCTTTTACTCTTTCTGCAATTTCCTTTTTATTTAGTTGCTCAAGTGTTGCTACGTCAATCATTACTTTGTCCATGTAGTTAAGTGCTGTTTTCCACCATATTTTTCGTCTTCCTTCATTGGTAAGTATATGTTTTAAAATTTCCCTCTTCCCTCTGATAGTGGATTAACATATTTTCAATCTCTGATTATTATCCTTGCTGCATTGTTGATACCAATTTCTCCTCTAAGGTTACTGATGGTGTGGAATTGTAGCTCCTCCTAAATCTGCGATACTGTATTTTCTATGGTTGCATTTATCAATTTCATTTTTTGTAAAGCATATTATACTGGATCCGTATAAGATTGCTGGTAGTGCCACATTTTTCCAGTATTTTTTTCCTATAAGCACTTTATTACAACTCTTTTCTATAATTGTACTTGTTTGACTGGCCAAAGTGTGGGCCTTATTTATCAGGTATAGTTTCTGAGACTTAAACATATTTCTATCATTGTCTATATATAGGCCTAGGTATTTTATCTTTTCTACCACTGTGATTCCTTCTATCTCATTTGGTTGTTGTTCCATATTGAAGATTAATATATTACTTTTCTCTTTGTTTATCTCTAGTCCACATTTTTTACTTATTTGCAGTAATGTTCTTATACTCACAGAAGCATCATTCAATGTTTCTGCCAAGATCAGGCCATCATCTGCAAAGAAAAGACTTGTTTTATTTGTAGCGAATGCAATTGTTGATCCTTTTCTTTTTATCATTTTTTTCATATTCCTTGTAGTAACGGTTTAAAAAGGGGTAGTCGATTCTGTACATCCTTGTTTAATCCCACTTATGACTTCTATTTCTCTTTATCTATTTTTTCACTAGTTGTATTTGTGTTTTGTCTCTTGTGTATACAGCGATATGGCATTTATCAACTCATGATGGATTTTGATTTTTTAATACCCTTATTAGTGTTTCCCTGCATACTGAGTCAAAAGCTTTTTTGAAATCAATTGAGACAACGATTAATGGCAAGTCTTCTATAAGTTTCTTCTACACAGTAGTGGAGGATAAATAAATTGTCTATTCTTGCTCCTTCTGCGAATCCTGACTGAGTGTTCCTTTATTTATGCAAATTTTCATATGTTCCTCTATCTCATCTTTTATTTAGACATAAAATTTTTGTTTAGAGTGCTTAGGATTTTAATGACATGGACATAGATAATCGTTTCCCCAGTTCTCTGGGACCTTTTCCAAAACTCAGACTCTTTAGAAGCTCCAACCTTTCTCCTCAACTCTCCTCCTCCTAATGAGCTCAATTGGCATTCATCTTCTCGTCAGGAGATTTATTATTTTTCTTTCTTTTATAGCTTCTTCTAGTTTTTTCTGGTAATTTATCCTCCACGTCTCTTCCATCTCTCTCCAACATCCTGCCCCTCCAACTTCTCCTCTCTCTCATTAGCGCTCACCAAAATATTCGTTCAATTTTGTATTTATTCAAATGCTTCAACCGAGTTTCTCCCTCTTTTATTCTTAGTATTACTTTGTTTTTTTTCTGTGTTCTATATGATCTTCCTTTAATATCTTCTTCTTATTACCGGCTGCAATCTTCTGCAGCTCTCTGCATCTTCCTCGTTGGCTCTTTCTTGGCATTTCTTTCACTATTTTACTCTATTTCTGGCCTCTACATATTTTCTTTGATTGAACCGTTCTCCTTTATAATTTTTTTCTCATTTTTGTGTTTTATTTCACGCGCTCCTCACCACCTTCGTTCCACAAATCGTGTTTCTTGTTCTTGTACTCCCACATGTGGTACCTGAAATCCACTCCTCCCCCCACTCTTATCTCTCTGTATCTATCTAGCTAGTTATTTTCTCTCCTACGCTATTTCTATATGCATCTTTTTCACTCTTTTTTCAGGGACTCCACCTTTACTATCTTTTTCTTGTCTAAGTATTATTCTTTCTGCTCTAATTCTAAGTGCCCAAGAGTGTGTGGTCTGATCCATAGTTTCACCAGACTGACTTAAATTTAGTATCACTCTCCTATCCAAGCTTATTATCTAATCTATTACGATTTCCTGATCAAACTCTCTCTGTTGCTGTTTCATTTGTACTGGGTGTTCTACTGTGAATGCTCTTGTGTCCAAAGTATGTATTCATGATTTTACAAACTCCTCATCAACAGAAGCCCAATCAGACTCTCTCACTCTAGCGTTTCTTTCTCCTCTCACACATAACATCTCTTCCGTTGCGCTACTTCTGCTCCCACTCTTGTCCTTAAATCTCCAATCAGGTGTATGCTATTTTTCTTTCGTTCTCATGCTACCCATCACTCATCAATTCAAAACTCTTCCTTTCCTCTTGATGGCCTGTTGGGGTGCATATACCTGGGCCACATGGTACTTCCTTCTCATGATTTTGAAACTCCACACCATAAGTCTTTCATTTATCTCCTTCGCTTTCGTTATTTGGCCATCCTAGGCCACTAGATCCCATCATGGTTTTCACTT
>JABUQX010039429.1:0-10000 GCA_015478945.1 Trachelipus rathkii
CAATTCCCGATCATCTAACCACGCATTCAACTCTGGTTCCCTTAATGTTACTTCTTTCACAGCCCCTTCGGGAGCTTCACACTCAGTCGGATTTTGAACACCACCGTAACATCTGACCCAATCAGACACTCCAACCCTCTGTTCAACATTATCTGGGACCTGCAGATCACCCTCAGAAAACCCAGACATTTCAGGAACTCTTAGCTCAGTCACACACTCTTCCACACTTTCCCTAAACTTTCCCTACTGTTTATTAAATATATCTCAAAGAAATATTCTCTGTCGACCACTACAGACGTTCCCTTCAGCAACCACCTCCGTCGGCGGTTTCCTCACTTCTTTGAAGCCCGCTGATCTTCCTCTAAAGTCACTCTGATTCCACCTGATAAAGGCAACTGCACACAAGAACGTTCTTCCTCCTCACTGCTTGGTAATGCACGGTTAATTCGCGCCGTCCGGGCAAGATACAACCAATGGCCAAAAAGAGCCACCACACAGACATCGCTCTAACATCTACATCTGCTATCACGTGCCCCATTGTACCAGCATAAAAACACGTCATGTCTTCTGGAAGAAAAGAACCCTATGTGACCTCTGACTAACACACCATGAGCCCCAGAACCCATTTCTGGCCCCCACGCCCACCTGACCACACATGTCCGCCGCACCTCTTCACTAGCACTACTACGTCTCCGACCACCTGCTTGACCCGTTGCATATTCCGCGTTGCTGACGCGGCCCTTAATAGGCTCCTCCGACTGTCCCCATTCTTATAATCCCCCTATACATACGCCACGTTTCCACTTGGGTCACATTTCCCCCCAACATCCCGCTTTCAAGCTCTTAACACTTCACCCTGTTCAGATATTGACTCGGCCATCTGGGCCAGTGAACGCTCAATATGCGACATCTCTCTTCCCGCTTGTCTTTCAACACACATCTGCCACCTTGAGACTAATCTGCTCCCCAAATTACCCTGAATTCCACTCCCTTTGTTCAAATTTCGGCGAAAGTGAGCAGTCGAACTCCAATCTCCCTCCATGGCTTCATCACCTGCGTGAGCCATGCGCTCAGTTCGAGTCTCGCGGATCACATCTGAATCCGTCTCACTTGAGCTCGCGTCCCGCTCGTTCAACGCCTCCTAGTCTCATGGTACAGGTCTGGACACTGAGATATCCTTGGTTAGTGCTCCAAACCATCATCTGGTCCGCACTTGGTACCTGTTCCCTCAGCTCAATCGTCTCACTTCTCTTCATGGTCGCACTTGAACCACTCGCATCCCTCTGATCACACACCCTGGACAATATTTGACACCCAACTCAACTGCTGACGTGCGACTGAAACTCCTTGAGCCCGGTAATAACGCCCCACCTACTCGTTTGCCGCTCTATTTCGATCCTTCATCCAAGGATTCATTTTGTGATCAATTACTTTGCACATGACCAACTTCGAGTTTCTTTTGTCCCGCAGACCCCCAACCCATTCAAAACATATGCAAAGTCGAGCAACTGAGAAGAGGCATTCCGGAACACCAAACAAACCATTCCCTGGATCGTAAGTTGAACACTCGCTTCCATTGTTCACGTTCAACACCCCCCTCCATGGTCTGAGCACCTGAACACCTCACAATCCCCGATCAAAATACGCCAGTAGTGTCACCCAACCCTACTGCTAAGTGCGTCGGACGGTAGTTGTTCTAACTGAAATTCCCATAAATCTTCGGCCTTCTCGGTCCATCTCCTGCTCTCTCGCATGCAACTCGACATAATTTCCTCACCTATCTGCACAATGCCTCACCTCGAAACCCCCTCTTATTCCACTTAGCCCAAATCGTCCATTCACGTCTTGTACGAAAACAAAGCTTCCAAGAAGAATCCAGGATGCACACCATCGGTCCGAAGCGTTATAGGCGATGGTATTTCCTCCATCTACGTGGTTCAAAATACCTGCCGCTCCACCGAGTCACACAACGCGGCATGCGCCATCGGAGCTGCTCCGCTGGGGATGCCAGAAAATTACTATGTGGCGAATCCGACAAAGCAACATTCGCGAGCCGCGCGGATAGCGAGCGGAGGGTTCTAAACCTCCGTTCATTCTTGGTGAAGCCCACGGTTCTCTCGCCAACGCTACAGCATCTACTGGGTTCGATCTGATATAGAGTCGGATTATGTCTCGTGTGCCCGTGGTACTATGCTCGTTTTGCATCAAACCCTGACAGATTTAACTGTCCCGCCCCGTTTTCCGACTCGATCCTAGCTAGTGACGCACCCTCATGGATTTTTCCCACGCCGCCCGATTTCCTTGAAAACGGACGTAGTTTTAGCCGATTCCCTTCCCTTTGCCCGCTGTCCTTAAAGTGGAGTAAGCACACGTGGATTTCTCTGCCCTCCGTTCCCGAATCCGAGTAATTGGCGTCGGGTCGTCTCCGACCCGACTTCGTCTCGACGCGCCTGTTCCTGGGGGCAACCTTTCGGATGTCCGTGCCTAAAGGTCCGGACCGGCCACGACTCAGTGAATTCACCCGGCCGGCTGTACCCCTCCCCTGTGAGGGCAACTCTTTTAATGGTTTCACGGCGGTGAAGCCATTTAGCTTTACCAAAACGCAGCAAGTCGCTAAATGAACAATTTCCCTACTTGTGTTGCCTTGATTGACAATTGCCTCTTTTCTTAAAGCTATTTCAATGTTTTAAAAAGGACGTAAACATTTAAGACTATATTAACAAAAACAAACGTGAACTTCAACTTAGAGCCGCCAATTTGCGGAAAATCATAATAAAGAAAATAACAAATTACCAAACTAGATAGATGATGTGCCAGTGATCCTTTCATGCCACCCAAAGCGTCCTATTGGTGACGACCCACTGGTATTGCCGTATGCCTTAGCCAGTTCACATACCGCTGTAATCTCGTTCCAGTTGCGGGTATGGATTCAATGTTCCTGATCTCCCGCGGCATTTTCGCCGGAAGTTAGGCGCTTATACACGCACTTTTTGCTTCGATATTGGACAGTTTCTTGGTTCGCGACTCCTTCAATAATTTTAGAAGAAGCCCTTAATGATTTTCCTAAGAAGTCGCTTGACAGTTGTTTGAGAATCCCTTGTTAATCTCTGAGAATGCCCGTAAATTAATTCCACCTGACAGACAAGTACACTATATTAGCCCCATTATCTAACTAACCTCCATACCAATACAGTGCATCACTAGTTTCATACACCCAGAGGGTGGAAACTTGACCGTTTCGCGATCTTCTCAGCTGCTTTACTTTAATCACTCCTCAGTGCTCTTGCCTGTTCACTCGAGGCTTATTATTTCATGCCTAACTTCAGATTGATGTTAAATATTTTACATCTCATTTAAATTTAAGGAAAAACCAGAACTTTTAAATAGTGGATACAGCCCTAAACTAAAATGAGTGAAACAAAAGTAATAAAGATGACCATAAGCAATAATAAAACCCTCAAATTCACTACAATACATTGTAACCTGATCATTTGTCCATTGAAACATTTGGGCCGCATTTTGATTAACAAATGAATAATTCTCAGCAAATCAACAATCACAATAGCCTCATCTGGAAGTTTATTTTCTTTCAAGCTAAACATATATGCATTTTGAGTCTTTGCTATGTATTGATGGTGAATCAGATTGACAATGTTAGTTGACAAGCAATCAATGGACTCTTCAACAGGTTTTAAATTTTTTTTTATATTCGTTGTGTCTGTGTTTACCATTGACAATATTCTACATTGTCACATTCAGATAATACATTTAGAAAAATTAAATAATCTGGGACACATAATATACCTTTACACCACTGCACATACATTTCCGATTATTTTTGTCACAAACTGCCCTGCCAATTAGAATGTTGTGAGTTAAATCTTTTCCACCAGTTGCAAATATCATTAGCTTGGGATCCTGGTGGAATGTGCAAAAACAGACTTTATTTGTTCCTTTTCTCCAGTTATCACACACCACTTTGATCTCAAACAAGCAAAGGATGAAAATCCCACTGGCATTGTAACAGTTTTCTTTTTAATTAAAATTCTTGAAGGTTTCCTAATATAAGTCATTTTGACATCATCACTATTTTTAACACACACCTATCTGCCTCACCTGGACATATACGACTTATCTCATCATGTTCATTGAAATTCTTGACCATTTCTCTATTTATTCATTTTCTTTTGGAGTAGTTTGACACTTCTGATAGAATACCAAACATTCTTTTCCATTTTCTGACCTTGTTAACCAAATATTGAGTTGCTCCAAAGAATGTTTCAGTTTCTTGTATATTGTATGGAGAGTCTCCATACAATATACAAGAAACTGAAAAATCTTTGACAGTGGGGTGAGGGTATATTATGAATTTTATATACGTTATTTATATGCCTGAAGTGAGGGATTGTTCTCAGAGCAGAGACAGGATAGCATTACTCTGGTTTGACAATGCAAAGTTTATTCTGTGGGGGATATTTCAGGCGAACATGCTTTGGAGTATTGTTTTATTGGAGAATGCAAAGATCTTTGCGTTAATTGAGTATAGATGTGTTTGATAATGGGAATGTTCAGAGGTGGTGGGGAGGGAGTGTGTTGTATATATCAGAATAGTGAATAGCTGGTGTGATTTTATTCCTTCTTGGTGCAGGTTGCTGCTGTAATGTTTGGTGTAGGAGGTGGTCTGGTAAAAAGTGATTTACTGTAAAGTGGGCATCCTATCATATCTAGATGGGCTTTTACAGAAAAGATTTTTATTTTTGTTAGTAAGTGGCGGATAGGTGTGGAAGGAAGGCATTGTTAATATTCTGATAGCTTCAAGTTTTTGTTTATTAGTTTGTAATAATGATACTGGTGATGCATAGTTTAAGAATGGATGTAGGTGTTGTCTATATATGCTATTGTTAGGTCTCTTTGCGTTGCTCAAAATTTGTAAATGTTAATGTTTTCATTGTGTTCAATTTATGTATGGCTCTGCTCTAGTAGTGATATTGTTTATGGTTGTGGGGGTGAATGTTTTTATCATTGTGTGTATGAAATTCAAAATATTGCAATAAAATATTTATGCCAAAACAAAAAACATAAAAATTTTTTATCTTAAATCCTTGGGGAGGCCATAAATTCCTCACACACACTCACAGAAAAAAAAGGAAAAAAATTACACCTGTTTCACATGTATGCACAATACATATATTCAGTAAGTAGTTGTTGGCTCCTGACACTGGTTATTTTTTATTTTTGGTGTTTTGGTTTTGGAAATGCACTATAATATATATATCATATATATATGATATATATTATAATATATAATATATATATATATAATATATATATTAAATATATATATATATATATAGTATATAATAAATATGTGTTATATATATATTATATATATATTAATATAATCTATATATTATATATATATACTATAATTATATAATATAAATATAAATATATATATATTAATTTAATAATCTATATATATATTATAATATATATAATATATATATATACTCGCTCATCACTTGCTTACTTTGTCACCCTCACTCCCTGCTAGAGATGTGGGCATCGAGGTTACTTCACCACCAGCAGACCATTGTACAGCAATCCATAATTTTTGTCCAGTGAAATTTTCTAATGACCCTCCAAGGCAGGGCAATCTATTATGAGATGCTTTCCAAGGCAGGGCAATCTATTATGAGATGCTTTCCAAGGCAGGGCAATCTATTATGAGATGCTTTCCAGTTTAGGAAAGGCATCTTTGACAGTAGGGGAGAATCGTCTGATATAATCAAATTTGTATCCCTGAAGGGAGTGGTGGTACCTGAGTGGAGCCATGAAATCATTAACTGTATTTGGGTAAAGGGTTATATATATAATAATATTACATTATATATAACTATATATATATATATCGTATAATATATATTGTTTATGGGGTTATATATATATATTATATATAATATATATCTATATTTTTTTTTTTTTTTTTTTCCAGCATCATTATTTGGCAGCTGAATTTTGGGCTAACAAATTAGTTAGCCTAAGTGGTGGAGCTCCTGTAGATGTTTATTATTTAGCGCAATGTTATTACCTTACTAAGCAGTATCATCGAGCTATACTTTTAATTTCTACACACAACTTGTTACGGGTATATTAATTATTACTATTGTTATTATTATTAAATTGTTAAAAATAATTTTAAAATTTTGCTTTTTTATTAATTCAAGTCATATTAAGTGATAAATGTTATGTACCTTTTTATGAAAGTTATTATTATTATTATTATTACTATTATTATTATTATTTTATTATTATTATTATTATTATTATAATTAATGTTTAGAGTGTTTGAGAACTATAGAAATAATTGGTTAGTCTGGTAATTGTAAGATTGTTTGTGTTTGCTTAGTTGTGTATGGGATAAAATCATTATTATTATTATTATTATTATTATTATTATTATTATTATTATTATTAGAATACGAAGTGTCGTTATTTAGCTGCTCGATGTCATTATGAAACCCGAAATTATCATATGGCCTTAGATATCTTAGACCAAGTTGGGAAAAACTCGTGTTCGAAGAAAAGTGACCAGTCAGTAATTTTAATACCAGAGATTGAAGATTCTACTTCAGTAAGTAGCCAACATTTGATTTCTCATTTTACATTTATATGTTTTAGACTTTTTAGCATTTCTGTTGTAGCCTCGTATTAAAATTGTATCAAATGGATTAATATTAAATAAAATAAAGTAGGCGATTTCTAAGTTAACTGTGTAGGCTTATGTTAAAATTGATTATTTGGTAATTTGAATAAATTTACTTGACAATAGATCGAATGCTCTATTCATCTTCTCAAAGGATATATTTACGAAGCTGCTGATAATCGTCAACTAGCAATGGAAAGTTTTAAATTGGCTCTTCAGATTGATCCCTTATGTTATGAAGCGTTTCATGCATTGACTCAACATCACATGCTTTCGCCACAAGAAGGAAAGGAAATTTTAGCTTCTTTGACTATGACTGATACTTCTAGTGATATTGAAGAATCGTTATTGCGTCATGTGTACGAATCGAGGTTAAATAAATATAGTGGTGTAAAGCATAAACTTTCTCCTTCTTTGGTTCACCTTGAAACAAACTTGGACTTCGTTACAACAGAGGCTGAAGCCCTCTACTATAATTGTGATTTTAATAGGTGTTTTAAATTGACACAGAGGTAATAAGTAAGCTTTTTTATTTAAGTATTCTTTTATTAAATGATTTAAAGTGATTATAATAATGACCATATATATTATCTCTGAATTTGGAAGAAAGCATTTCCACATCGTACATTCTGCGTGTCGTAAGAGACCAATAAAAGGGCAGTGGTGGCTGGGTTTGTGGCCCACGACCGCTTATTTATATCTATGAATGATCTTCCTTGCCTCAGATCTAGTGCATGTTTGCGCACCCCCACCCACCAGTTCTGGGAACCAAGGGACAGCTAATGATGAGATGATATATATATATAATTATATATATATATATATATATATATATATATAATATAATATATATATATATATATATATATATATAATATATATATCCGATATATAATACATATAATATATATACATATAATAATTATATATAATATATATATATATATATATATATGCACACTTTTTTTCATAACAGAGTGCTACAAAGAGATCCATACCATCCTGAATGTCTTCCGATACATATAGCGTGTCTTGTTGAGTTAAAACAGTCAAATAGTGAGTTTTAAGTAAACCATATAATAGAGACATGTTATGTTTTACTAATATACTTACGGATAATTAATAATAATGTTTTATAGTATGAAATCCTGTTCATGTAAGATTCAAAAAAAATTTCACAGGTTTATTTTTACTTGGACATAAATTGGTTGACTATTATCCAGAAAATGTCACGTCGTGGTTCGCTGTTGGCTGTTATTACTACTTAATAGGTAAGGAGTAGAAATTATATATAATGAGTTTATGAACATTTTCAGATTATTTTACTTTATATATATATATATATATTATATAAATACATATTTATTATATTAATATATAATTTTAGATATTTTACTTTATATATATAAATATATATATTTTATTTATTTATTTATTTTTGTTTTTTTTTTTGGTGAATGCTTAAGATTGGGGAGTTGGAATTTTTTTCTTATGTTTAACATTTTAAATTAGGGCTGTAGAGCAGGATCCATTTAATCTCAAGGTTTTGGGTGGAGCTAAAGACAAAAAAAAATGGGCCAGAGTAGAAATATTTTGTGGTTGAGTCGGAACTGGAGGTGAAGCCAAAAATAAAATTTACATTAACTAATTTTCATATTTTTAATTGTAGGTTAAAATATAGTAGTTATTAACGATCATGCCATTTCATAAAAAAAAACTCTGGCCGGATATCATTTTCAATATCCGACCTCCATTTATCCAGATCTTTCTATATAGAATTGAAAGTTTTTCCTTAAAGTTCTAAATATTTATTTCACAGAGACTAATCTATTTATCAGCTTTAGAAATAATGTACCTTTATTTTCATATATCTGTAAGAAATAGTTGTATATACTTATGTAGTGGAAAAATAAATGAGATTTTTCTGTAGTTTTGTTGAAAGATTCTTTTAACATGTCTTGTATATCTTTAATACTTAAAGTGCATCTAATATTAAAATTTATGCATCTTTGTATTCTTTATAAACTTGTTTGCAGTAATACGTTTCATATAATTATGTAAGATTTTTTCGTTACACATGACGTATAAGTTTACATAATATTATGATGGGCAAATATTCATGAAAAATACGTTTATAAATTGTGTTTAACTTAAGATGGGACAGGTTCAATGTTAAACTTAAAAAAAATTGTCAATTATTTAAAAAAAAAAAAAAAAAAATTAACGTGTTAACGTAATCCCCTTCTCAGAGGGTAACACGGGGGGACTACAGGAAATCGAACTTTAAGGCCGGCTATCCCAAGTCTGTCGCCACCAAATGTACGCGGCCAAATTGTCAATATTTAAAATTTGTTTTAATTATTTTTACAATTCATTTAATTTTTGTGAATTTTTCAGAGTAGATATATAAAATTTGGCGAGTTACAAAACTGATCAAGAACATATTTGAATTTGATGTAAAAGATATTAAACGTTTATTAGATCATATTGATCCAATAAAGCCTGCAGGCCTGATGGTTATGATTATGGTAGATATTCTGAAAGAGGGTATTTTAAGGCATGCAAGGCACTGTATCTTGATTAAGCGATCTATAACAACTTTGGTGAGGTACCAGCATATGTTTGCCTATTTATAAAAGAAAGGTAGTAAGGAAGATTTGGGAAATTATAGGCCAGTTAGCTTAACATCTCTGGTTGTAAAGGTTCTGGAAAAGTTACTGAAAGGTCATATAGAGAAATATTTAGAAGATAACAAGGTATTGTATGACTCCCAGCATGGTTTCAGAAAGGGTAGGTCAATGTCAGACAACCTTTTAGAATTTATGGAATACATACTGACTGCATTGACCGAGGATGATGCCAGTTGATAATTGTATATTTAGACTTAAGTAAAGCTTTTGATAAAGATCCCACATAAGGCTGATTGAAAAGTTATTGCATGTGGTATACAGGTGGAGTGGTACCATGGTTGGGATTAAAAGAGTGGTTGCGAAATAGAAAACAGTGTGTACATATAAAGGGAATAAATCATCATGGAAATAGTGAAGAGTGGTGTCCACAGGGTTCAGTGCTGGGGGCACTATTGTTCCTCATATTTAATATAAAATGATTTACTTTCTTGCTTTAAGTCCCTGGTCTAAGTTTGCAGATGATACTAAAGTGGCCCCCTCAGTAATAGTGCAGGATGCATAAAGATTCAAAATGATCTTGATAAACTTCTTGGGTGGCAGATAAGTGCAAAATGAATTTTAATAGTAAAAACGTGTAAGTTCTTCACCATGGTTACTCAAATAA